>JAJONR010004822.1:0-78835 GCA_029582245.1 Solanum etuberosum | reverse complement strand
GGTAAGTGACTCAAAGTTGTGATTCAGAATTCTTCATGAGAGCAATTAGGCAAATTTAAACTAAGTGATGGGTAGAATAAAACTTGCATTCTACTTCTTGAGTAAGAAACATAAGTTTTACATTTTATAATAGGAGCTTCATTTACAAGGTAATCCAATTTAAAACATTACCTCATGCTCTAAGTTCTAACTTGTGTTGTGTGATGGGCTTTTATTTGAACAGATCTTACCATTTTGGCCCAAATTCATCAATAGGGCCCAAAGACTACATTTCCGACTAGAGACTAGGCCCATGACTTAAATAATCCAATTACTATTAACAAATTTTATATTTTGCTTGGAACGAATTTATCATTGGAAAATATTTTGTTTTTCATTATTCTCATTTAATATTGCGGGATAAGTACATTTGTTTTGTATTCATAAAACGTTATTTGGATTACTCTATCACAGTGATACAATTGGTAATGATTCTGCCTTTTCTTTTCTTTTTTTAATAATTTGAAATGAAATTATTTCGATATATTAATTGAAATAATAAAAACTTTTGCTTTAATGTATCATTTACGCATAAAACTGCTTTATTAATATTGAAATTATTTTTTAATCAAACGTATATTTACACGACTTGACATACACATAAAACACACATGCTGAAAGACTAATTTGTATAAATAAATAAAGAGAATGCAAATCTATTTTTATTCAACTCCTTTGCCACTAATACTTCCAAAATAAAAAAGGTATACTTTGGAGAAAAAAAATAGGAACAAAACATTTGTATACTCAATAGTTTTTTTTCTTTTTTCTTTTTTTCACACACCTAATGTCCTAATCCCACCAAAAGAAGCAGAAAAGAAATTAATGGAATAATTTAATGAATGTTTTGTGTGATTGTTTGGTCATGTGGGCACTTTACACCGTCCTTATGTTAATTATTTAAGGGACAATAATCACTTAGTCGCTATCTTTGACAATTAAAGTAGTTTTAGGCCAACTCCTCTTATTAATTACTTCGTCCTTTTGCTACCACCATATTTACCTAACTATTATTTGAGTCACCAACCTTTTAAGGTTTAGGTATACTACGTTCTTTATTTCATTATTAATTAAGCTTTTTATATTTACAATAGCTACTTAATTATTGTATTAAAAGGATGTTAAACCTAAATGTTGAGCTGAATTTGAGTGAATTAAAATAAGTTGAGCTAATAAATAAACTTATAATTGTTGTTTGGGTTGATCAATATGGGATAAACAATTGGTAAATGTACAACCTATCCAATTCTTACATAATTTTAATCTCTTTATTTATAAGTTATTTAATTATCTAAAAAAAAATATAACTATATTGTACGACATATTAAAACAAAAAAAATTATATAAGGTTTTTCGTTGGTTAATATGAATTACTTATTTTATTAAGTTAGTCTAATTGATCAAGATAACTTAAAATTAATAAATAAATGAATCATTAACATGCTGAAACTTAAACAGATTAGCAAAATCATGCTAATTTTGTCACCCTAAATCAGATTGACATTTGGACGTTTCTTTGCATCTTTTCAAAATAATTTTAGAATGCGAGGAAACTTAATTGAAAAGCTTGCCGGGGTCAAATATGCAAAATAATATAAAATGAAATATAGACTAATACTCCATTGAACATATGATTTGCTTTTATCATAAAGGTTTTGTGATAACAGTACTATATGCTTTAGTATTAAGCAAGCAACATTTTGATTTTCACAAATTTTGTTTTTGGAATTTACCATTTTGACCGAATGAAAAAAATATTTTAATAAAGTGAAAGTGTAAGTAGTCAATCAAGTTGAATCAACTGATCGAGCTACTAAGCCACCACTAGCATATTTGTCTTTTTCTCTCAATTTATATTGGCTATTGCTCCTACTATTTGTGAGTCAATAATTACCTTTGTGTGTAAATGAAATTTTACATTACACGGCAACTCAACAAAGCCTACAATAAAAATCACCATATAATTATTACTAAAGATATGGAGTATTTATTATACAAAGTATACACCAACTATGTTAAACAATTTATTATGCCTATATGGTTATTTTTTATTTTTGGATTCTTATGGAGTACTGAGACTTGCTGACTGCTGTCTTAACTAACTTACCTAGTCCAGTTTAACAGTGAGAATTTTGTCAGTAAAAATTTACTACCATGGAGATAGGGGACACGTGTCAAGAATATATTATCTAGCTTTTGTGCATCAGAAAAGCTTACCAAAATAACTGACCCCACCCCACCACCCTACCTTTCTCTTTGAGTATAAACTTTTCCACCACTAAAATACAAAATAGTACAACACAATATCCCATCATCTTTGTTTTTAGAAGCTTAACAAAAGCAGCCACACTTCTTTCTTCTTCTTCTTCTTCTTCTTAAATCTTGGAAACCATCTGTTGTCTAAATACTAGTATTTTGTTTGTTTGATTTAGGTATCTTATTCAGCAAAATCTGAAAACCCCTTTATTCTTTGCTTCAATTACAAGAAGAAGCTGACTAATACAACTTTGATAAATTCAAGAAAAAGAGAGAAATTTGGAAAAATGGATGTGGACTTTTGGGCTGCAAGAATAAATTCAGCAAGGCATAATCTGTCTGCTGTACAAACAAACAGGCTCAGCAATTATGGTATTTATTTATCATATTGCATCACTTGTTTTTGTCTTATGAAATTTTCTTGAACTTCTTGCCTTATTGCTTCTGTTAGTTAAAATTTCTTGAATGGCTTTTATGTAAGTCCTCTGTCTGAGGGGTTTTTAGTACAGAGTCTAGTAATCTTTTGAGTATTTTGGATTTTGTGTGGTGAATAAGGTTAGGACCATAAAGATTCTTTATTTCAGATGCTTAACTCCTTGCTTTTCATCTTCTTTTCTTGACTGTCTTTTGTATGATTTCATGAATAGAGGGATAATTTTTAAATGAAAAAAAATGAGTCAGACTTCCAACATCTACTATATGGATGAATTCATTTGCCATTCAACTTTTTTGACTTAGAAAAAATACAAATAACCATGGGGTGGATGACTTGCTATTCCACTTATTTATGTCATTTGCTTTCACAATTTACTTCCTAAAGTGCAAAGCTCATGATGGTATCTTTTGAAAATCAAGCAGATAGTCTCTCAAATGTGGATAATACTGAAGGAGAAGAGGATGTAAGAGCCTGGTTCCCCTGCCCTTTCTGTTATGTTGAAATTGAAGTCCAGATGCTTTGCAACCATTTGCAAGAAGAGCATTGCTTTGACTTTAAAAACGCGGTAATGCAGACAGCTGATGTTAATGGGTTCTTATGTTACATTATTAAAAAACATGTGTGTTGTGTCAAATCGGAAATGAACAATATATGAAACATACTAATTTCTGATGTTTTTCTTGAACAGGTTTGTCCCATATGTGCTGCAACATTAGGTAAAGATCCTCTGGGGCATTTTATGGTACAGCATGCACAATCAGTGAAGGTAAGCTTAGTTCACTGGGAAGTGAGAAGTAGACAAGTTTTCGATTATTAACATCTAGTAGTAAGCTAACACCTCTCTTCCTACCTATTTATTTTTTTGCAGAGGAAGAGAAAGTACCTGAAGTCAGGCTTCTGGAATAATACTACAGCAATAAGTGGCAAGGACCCCCACGAAGTAAATACGTTCTTCTGCACAAATTTAAGGGTTGGTCGTTACAATGTGCCAGAACCTGCTCCTGATCCCCTTCTGCTGCCATTTCTATGTAGCGTGGCTCCTTCTGATCCTAAAGACGGTCCACAAGATAACTCTCTTGGCAGTGTTGCTGCTACTCCTGATGTAGAAAGGTAACTGTTGAGGAAAACTTATTTGATATGCAAACATATAATTATTCAGCTTTCCTGAAAGTTTTAACATAAAACAAACTGGAATTACTAGTGCTAAATGTGAAATAAAATGTAAGCGAACTTGCAATTCCTACTAAAAAAGTGTACCTTTCTGTATTAGTTGTCACTGGAATGAACAGAGAATCTATGTAGGTGGTGTTCTTTCCTTCTTTCTCAACTCAAAGCAAGTCAACTTCTTGAGAAACCAATGTATGCCATTCAACGTAGATTCAGCTTCTTTCTGGTGTATCATGTTTAGTACCCCATCATGTTGAAGTTTGGACTTATCGTCTTTGGCATACAAGAAGACAGTGATGAAAGGGCAGTGATGAACACATTAAACATATGAAACAAAGGTACCAAGGCTTGATATGTCCTGTGAATTCTACCCTCAGCCCTTTGAATTAAATGTTGACTGATGCCAAAATGGACCATCCTGAGGTATCATTGTTGTGCCAAACTATTGCTTAATTTGGACATGCAGGAGACTCTAGATTTATTAATAACTGACGCGTCCAGATTATGGATGTAAATTAGTCTAATTATATAGCTAGACAAGTTAATTTTCTTTCTCCTATAATCCCCCCACCCCCACCCCCAACACACACACACACACAAAAGAACAACTGGAGCATGAGCGAGTTTCAAGAGGAAACTGACAGTGCACTTCAATCATGGTATTGATAGTAGGATGACAGAAATCTATTTTCTTCTGCAGCAGCAAAATGCCAGTATGTGATCCAGCCCTGGAAGAACAGTATGAAGAGAAAAGGCAAAGAGCTGCGTTTCTTCAAGAGCTTATTGCTTCAACTATCTTCTAAGATGTGCATGACCAGACGGAGGATTCAACCCAACCAAGAGAACAGCTTTAGAACATATGTATGAGAATAATGGTTCACGGAAACATATTTATAGGTGCTATATGTATTCCAGTACTAGCTAAAGTCTCGAATTATCTAATAACTTCATTCATGGCTAGAAACTGTTTACATGAACACATATGCACTGCATAGTATTTGTATCCAAACAATGTAAGTGCAAATTGAGAGTTTTCAAGTGTGTTGGTACTTTGGTGAAGTTCAGATAGTAGGGATATTGGAGTTTATTTTCCTTTCCTAAAATGTTTGTTCTATAAATTCTTCATTGACTGCTTAACAGAAGTTGATAAACTAGATTTAACACACACATTGAGTAACATTTCTCTTTACCTAAATGCAAAGTATCAGAATTTGACATTCAAAATCCCTTGCAACTCATAAATCACCATGATAATTTAGCAGGCCAAACTATCTTCAACTCTATTCTCTTTGAAACAAATTCTTCCCGAACGTACTCATCGATATGTATGGGAAAATGTACATAAGCACATTTGTTTAAAGCAGTGTAGCTAACTGATAATACCAGTTAGCAGAAAGACTAAACTTGATCATCATTTCTTTTATCAGTTTTCCAATTCTTGAAGGTGCTTAAATTCCACATATCATTAAAACTCGAGGTAGTTTTTTTTGCAAATGAGGTACTGCTCTCAATAGACTCATAGCCAAGAAACAAGCATGTTGGTCTACCAAAAGACTCCACCTACGTTTTTTTAAATAATCGTGATGTCTACGTCAGCTTGTGTGCTCCTTGCCTAATTATATGGGATACGCGTTACCTCCCACCAGCATATGGGGTACACTCCTGGTTCTCCATTCCCCTTTCGCTCCATACTGTACGTTTCAGTTTTACTGAACCTTTCTCCTTCAAGATGAATCAAGAGCGCTTATCTGATTCCATCAGCATACAGGTCACCTTTGATGCAACCCAAACACAAACACAAACACCAGATAGGAAAATCCCTTTCAGTTTTGATTAACTCATCAACACAGCTATATTCTAATCATATCTAATAAAGCTTCTCCAAACAAGAACTCTTTACTCTGTTAATGGTTTCTTGCGATGAGAGTCAACTACATTCTGGGAACAGCACCTACCAAGAAACCCCACTAGTTGCTGGTGGTACATATGTTGTCAAACATAACTCAAGGTAAATGGTTACCAGGAGACCAAGGTTTACAGTAAAAGATATATGCAATGATACCAAAATCCAGCTTGGTCTAACTGAATTTCGAAATAATTGGTCAAGAGAAAAACAATTGAATCACTAATTCACTAAAGATTGTATCCTGCAGTAGAACAAAAACTAAGAGAAGTACTCCAACAGTATACACACCATCACTATGATCATCAACAGGTAACTAGCTGTATGTATCAATCAATCAAACACACCTCAATCTCAAACTAGTTTCCACACATCTAGTAAAAAACAAATACGAGCCAGAATATTCAGCACAAAATATAACCCGTTACCATGGATGCCTCAATGGCAAGTAAAACTGACGAGCACCACACAATGGACAAGGATGGTCCATAGAAATATAATGGGCTTTTGTCCTTTGAAATATTTATGCATACTCTATTCTCATTATTTTACATCTTTTTTCAAGCCTAGATTTTCCAGCATCACTCACCAAAATTCGGTAGCATCCCATATTAACTAGCTCTTTGAAAAACAATGTTCCCAACATTGAAAAGTAATGAGATCAATGGTATTGATCGCGCACATGCATTCAGCCAACATCATTTTCTGGCTGAATACAGACATAATGCTCCTTGATTCTTTCTTTCTTGCCCAAATGGTACCATTGCATTGAAAAATAAATGCCATTCTAAGTAGGGAAATGAAAGATGTTTGAGGAAAGTGCAGATCCATGAAACTTATCTAAGCAAGTTAGCTGAAACATTTCATACACAAAGACAAAGGTCTTGCAAGTAATCCTATCCCTCTACTTTGAAGTTCAGAAATAATAGTTATGCTTGAGATGGAAAAAAGAAACTGATTGCACCCTCAGTGATAATAGTTGTGCTTGCAATAATGGCATAACTCAAGTGACATACAAGTTGTGTAGCAGGGAAACGGAAGAAAAATGTGGAGTTAACAAGATTTGCCATCATGAATGACACCAAACCAAAAATATTTGAAGAAATGTTGCTCTATCATTCGTGAGTCGTGACAACAGGAGTTGTGCATGTTAGATTCAAAACAAAAGGACTGCAAAGCTGCAGTTGATAGGGGCCCATAGGAAAAAGCTCTGCTCAACAGCTTGACTCACACCACTTAAAACAGTAAATATCAAACTTTATATAGCAAATTACATGCTATGACATTCATTTTCAACAGATCATACAAGCGATCAACTCAACATTAGAGGTTGAAAGCAAGATCCATTATTTTTCCAGAAGACATAAACAAAACTGTCAAATCCAGAGGCATAAAACACAGTCATTCATTAGCTCAGCCTAGTATAAAACATGCATGCTAGTTATAATAGCCAGCGAGAACATCTTTGAAGCACAATTACAGCACCAGGCATGAAAAATGACAGACAGTGCGAGCACCTTTTGAGCATTATTACAGGAACAAGCATGAAGGATGACACAACAGACCATCTCATTCTGAGGTTAATAAGCAATAGGTAAATGACATTTTTTGTAGGGTAATTTCTACATAGCGCATCTAAACACAAAAGACCAAGGACTGACAAGTTCCAACATAGAACCACTGACCATTCTTCTACTAGGGGATTATAAGCCACAATTGACAATAACAATTAAGCATCACTAAACAAGTTCTAATGAGGTTCTACTACATACTACTTACACGGAAATCTCACGTCCATCAATTCTAGTTTCTAAACAACATATGTTGTTAAAATAAAATATCTCAGTTTTCTTTTTTTGGGTGTGTTACCAAACAGCATCGATTCGTCAAAACAAATATCAAATGCACCTAATTTCATTGGCATGTTAAAGTCGAGTTTCAATCAAAAGTATGAATTTTTCCTGAGGGAAACTAAACGTACACAAGATACAAAATGTTTTCCTTCTTTTCAAACAAACAAACAAAAATTGAAGCAAACTCGCAAAGGTGCACTAGCATTGACTTATAACAAGATTTCTCCAACTAACCTATGATCTAAAAGAAAAGAAGTAACCAAAACGTTGCATATATGACAAGGGATTAAAAATATTGCATGACAAGGACCGGACCATTTTGAATGGAAATGCGCTGCTGCTCGTTGATCACTCAAGAATTTTCTGAATGACACCAGCTCCAACAGTCTTTCCTCCTTCCCTGATGGCAAATCTCATCCCTTGTTCACAAGCCACCGGCATAATGAGCTCAACCACCAAGTTCACACGATCACCAGGCATGACCATCTTAGATTCATCTCCTTTGTCAGTGGTAATGGAAGTAACCTTCCCAGTTACATCAGTGGTCCTCATGTAAAATTGAGGCCTGTACCCCGAAAAGAATGGGGAATGCCTGCCACCCTCCTCCTTTTTCAGGACATACACAAGAGCTTCAAACTTGGTGTGAGGAGTGATTGTTCCAGGTTTTGCCAACACCATTCCTCTCTGAATATCAATCTTCTGAATACCTCTCAACAACAATCCCACATTATCTCCAGCCATTGCTTCATCCAAAATCTTCTGAAACATTTCAACCCCAGTCACGGTAGTAGACCTGGTGTCCCTTAATCCTACAATATCAACTGTCTCTCCAACCCTAACAGTCCCTCTCTCTACCCTCCCTGTTGCCACTGTACCTCTACCAGTGATTGAAAACACATCTTCAATAGCCATCAAAAAAGGCAACTCAGTTTGTCTTTGGGGAATAGGAATATAATTATCAACATTGTCCATTAATGTAAAAATCTTATCAACCCATTCATTTTCACCTCTCTTAATACTAGGATTTGCCATTAAAGCCTCTAAAGCCAAAAGAGCAGAACCAGAAACAATAGGAATATCATCACCAGGAAACTCATAACTAGACAAAAGCTCTCTTACCTCCAACTCAACAAGCTCAAGAAGCTCTTCATCATCAACCTGATCTTGTTTGTTCAAAAACACCACCATATTAGGAACACCCACTTGTTTAGCAAGCAAGATATGTTCTTTGGTCTGTGGCATTGGGCCATCAGCACCGGAAACAACAAGAATAGCTCCATCCATCTGGGCAGCACCAGTAATCATATTCTTGACATAATCAGCGTGACCAGGGCAGTCCACGTGGGCATAGTGTCGGTTCTCAGTCTCATACTCAACAGTAGCCGTATTAATAGTAATCCCACGAGCACGCTCTTCTGGGGCGGCATCAATTTCATCATACTTCTTGGGAGCGGAATTACCCATAGATGCAAGAGCCATGGTTAAAGCAGCAGTAAGGGTAGTCTTTCCATGGTCAACATGACCAATAGTACCAATATTGACATGGGGTTTCTTCCTCTCGAATTTGCCACGGGCAGCACGGACAGTGAAGCGGCGTTGGTGGTGGGTGGTGGGAGAAGTAGCGGCGGGTGAGTGGAGGAAAAGGGTAGAAAAGTTGGGGGTAAATGAAGAGGATAGGATAAGCTTGGATGGTTTAGTAGCGGAAGGAAGAAGGGGATTAGAAGGGTTTAGGAGCTTAGGAGAAGAAGTGGCGGTGGCAGCCGCTGCTGAAATTGAAGCCATGGTGGAGAAGGATAAGAGTGAGGATTGGGATTTGAAAGAAATTGGGGGAGAAGTGAGATAACAGTATTATATCCTTGGCAGCAAACCAATAGGGCCTCTCATATAGTACTACTCATTTTCAAGGGGATTTATTTATTCTTTTTACCTATTGGATAACACATGAAATCCAATGACTTTTACATGCTCAATTTTTAAATTATCTAGTGTACATG
Organism: Solanum etuberosum; assembly: GCA_029582245.1. NCBI lineage: Eukaryota > Viridiplantae > Streptophyta > Magnoliopsida > Solanales > Solanaceae > Solanum > Solanum etuberosum. The sequence continues at coordinate 69,187 of JAJONR010004822.1, read as the reverse complement.
AAGGGGTTGGTTACAAATATTAGTAATATAAAAATAATTTATATTCTGCTTCACTTGTATCTATATCTCAAATAATTTAGAGCGGATAAGCTTTCACCTAGATGAATATGATCCATTTAGTTTTCATTGACCACAATAAATTTGGTGCAGATGCTATTTGCAATTTTCTTGGTCCAACGATTAGACAATATAGTACAGAAATGACATAAGTTTTGGTGATTTTTGCACCAGTAATGTCTTGAAGGTGAGGGACATTTCTGTGGCTAAAACAAAAGAAAATGATTCACTCATTAGAGTCTCTCTTTATGCTACGTTTCTACTTCAGGTACTCTAATTTGAGACTTTCCAATATTGATATGTACACAAAAATTCCCGTTAGTTATATGCAATTTTATCACCCGTTTCTTTATTAAAAAATTTGTCCTCTTCTTTTTTTCCTTTTAACCACAAAATATCTTTAAACCTGTGTCTAATTGTCATTGGAAAAGCAAATTACTTCATTCAAAAGACTATATATCCTGTAAAAATAAAAGGGTGAATAGCAAGCAATGTAGTTCTTTACGGGTTTATAGAACATGATTGACAAAATTAAAAGACATGTGAAGGTTATATCTCAACAGGCGTGATTTCAAACCAATTAATATTTGCTAATTACAAATGTAAATATATACAAGTATACACTTCACGAAAATGTAAGAACCTATTGTGGCTGCAGATCGTGGCATCTCATTCATGAATATGAGATTTTAAATCCGTTTCAGCTGGGCAACAAGGAACTCGTCGTCTATGTCATGGCAACATAAAATTGAATATGTTGTCCAACAATAAACTCACCTAAGGCTAATTAGGTGAGCACTGCTCAATGACAGATCACTCTCCCGCTTCCTCTTTCAAAATTACGGCAATTCCCAATCCTGAACTGATGTTTCCCTTGACAGAGCTGAAACAGCGTCTAAAACTAGGTCCATTCAAAACATTTCCAGCTACTGAATTTTGCATGTAACCATTGCCAGCAACTCTAAAGTTTTTCAGCATTCTGGAACATCTTGAAACCTTTAAGGATAAGTAACATGATTGGTAGTAATAGTCAATCAAAAGTAACATGATTGGCACAATCAAAGAACAACCTTATTTATATCCACAGTTCAATAGCAAATTATAAGGACTGTCACACTTACATTTTCAAAGAGGAGCTTGGGCCTTCAGAGTTTGTACTGGAGCAGCCTCTTTCGTTTCGTAGACTATTGGGAGATAGTTTGTGACCGCACATAGCAAGCACTCCACTGCGTATATCAGGAGGAAGTTTGCTTATAACATCTGAGATAACCAAGTCATGTTTCTCTCTGAGCGCATCAAGCTCCTTACGCTGCTCATCTACCAGCGTCTCAAGTTTCTCCACAATATCTCCAATGTCATCTGAACATTTGTTGTTGCTATGAGTTTTTCTTTCCCCTGATGAATGATGCTCAGTCTCGGAAGTTAAATCAGCAGATTGCTTATTATCACTTGAGTTTAATTCTGGAATCACACCAGCCTCTTCATCAATATCATTTTCAGTTTCACTCTCTTCATGCTCAAAGGCACCATCACCTGAGCTGCTTCCCTCTTTGTGGCTGATAGGTGATTGCCCGTTTTCTTCAGTCCAGCTACTTTCGGGAATTGGTGAATCTGCCTGTGACAGGTTTGAAGGACCCAGTCTGAGTGGAGAGCTCGCACTACTGGTTGTTTTTGGTGAATCAGACCAGTACTTACGGCCTGAAGGAAGTCTTTCCAACATAAGACCGCCAGAAAGAGTGGAGTTCATTGTTGAAGGGGAAACATCATCACAAGCTCCAGAGGTACTGCTCTCAGAAGGAGCAACTTCACGAGCTTCACTGCTCTCAGAAGGAGCAACTTCATCCGTGATGTCATTGCTAGAACATTGTTTTGGTGCCCAATCTGGGATATATGACCGGATTTCTGAATCAATCATATCAGCAATAGCAGAGACGTCTTGATCTGTCAGGTCCAACTCTTCAACCATTTCACTAGCAACAGCATTTGCTGTATCAACTTCAATATCAAAGGGGAAGTGAATATTCCTAATATGACCTGAGATACAGGGCAAATGTCAAGCTATTGAAGTGAATCATCTTAGTTTGGTGGAGAAATAAGGAACAAGGCATAACCTGTAGAGTCAGTTATTCGCAGTTTGAGAAAAATCGTGTTTAGGTCCTTTCTTTGGCCCTGTACTGTGAAATCTCTGCTTCCTTCAGGCACATGGTCCTGAGGACTTCTTCCACTATCATCATCACTCTTATCTGCAAGATCCCAGAAGTGTCAACATGCTCCAGACATATCTATGTGTAGCTGAAATTATATAGTTACCTGCATGTATGGGGTGGGAACTCAGGGATCTAGATATGCTTCCAGAATCATCATCTGACCGGAGAAAGGGGTCCATCAATAGTTCCTTAGCAGACACACGCTCAGAAACTTTAGCTATACATTTTTCTATAAATGCTTTGACTCCAGGATCCTTTACTTTTGCCAATGATGCAGGCCTAATTCCCTTCAAGGATGGTAGGTATAAAATTTTAGCATTGAAAATCGAAAAACTGATCCAAGAAATCAAATGTCAATAAAAACAACTCTAAGGAACATATATATCCTTCGATCAATCCATAAATATCAAAATTACAGTCATAGAAGAATTAATATTGTCAACTAACACTCAGAATGAAATCATCAATGTTGGACCACTACCAATAGCATCCCAAAAAGTAAAAATAAAGAATCAAAAAGTAGACTAACATATTGCCTTTCGTATATTTTAGCTGCCAAACAATGAAAATCAATGAGTAAGCTTCCTGGCTTTTCTTTGAGTCATAATCACATATATAAAACGAATTACTTCCCTCTAACCCATTATTTTAAGTGGTAATTTTTTTAAAGTAGAGTAGAAATTTAGTGTTTCAGAGAGAAAGTAGGCCCACAATCAGTGATAAGTTTGAGATTCTATAAGGAGGTCGCTTATCCCTTTGAAGTAATAAATTATCAAAATGCTATGAAGGTAAAGAAACAATATTTTACTTAAGGAAAGCGGACAGTATTTTGAGATGAAAGTGAGAGCCAGATGGAGGGAGTAGGGTAACCTGAGCTAAGCACTGAAAGTGCCCAATCATCACAAGGAAAAGAAAAAAAAAATAGCCATTCCCAACACAGCCCAAGCGTTCTTTATAAATGTTCTTTTGGCTTTTCTGGTTTAGTACAAGAGAATATTTTCCTTCTTTTCAGTACCACCCTTATGGTTATGCCCACATCTGTCGCTCTATCATTTGACTTGTTCAATCTCTAATCACTTATGGGCTGAAGGCTTTGGCTCAAAGGCGAAAAACACTAGGTATTTCTTCTCATTCCGCCTAAACCGAGTTTTGCGATATTTGTGCTTGTGAGAGGTAATAGGTACCTGTGGAATAGTCGAGGTTGGTGCAAGCTGGCTTGGACACCATCGTTGTAAAAATAAAAAGAAAAAAATAATATTGCTTTGGGTTCCAACTATGTTTAAGCACATTCAACATTTTGTCTTACTTATGATTATATATATCTAAATCCTTTCTAATTTATTACATGTCTACAAATGGAAAAAACACATGTTTCTGGATAAACAAACTAAATGGTACGATGAATTTATTAAAACAATCAGAGAAGTCTTGACCGAGTCCACATACTAGTTAAATTTAATATTTATTTTGACAAATACAAATAGCAATGTTTATGACACAGCAGGGTACATCATTCAAACAAATATAATTGAATTACATACATAGTTACTGGATATTTTATCTCTTTGTTAAAGAGACTAGAATATTCTACCAAAGAGAGAGAATTTGATCTCAAATGGGCTTGGGTCTATATAAAACAGTTGATGACAGCAAGTTAAGGAATTTATTTATTCTTCAATGGTAAATAATCAAATTGACACTAAGATAGAAATTCCCAAGGGAGAGCGGTTTCTTTTGGGGAAAATTGACAATTGTAGACTTCTCTAGAAAGTTGAAATTCCTCGAGAATTCCCTGCTGGGATTGGTGTTATCACAAGAAATATGACAATTATCTTCAAGTAGTCCAATCACAATGCTTTCAGGTAGTTGTCTAGGACGGATAAAATATTGTCTTAAACATATTAGCTATTAGAAATGGAAGTCATAATTCCAGTATGCCTGCAGATTCATAAAGCTTCAACAGAGTGCCCTTCATTTCATTGGAAAAAGTATGATGTGTTGTCCATGATAAACTGTAAATGCAACATTTTCCAATTCCTACATTGCCTATTGCATTTGAATAAGCAATATAGAGATAAATCGAGAAGACGAATAATCTGATTTGAAGGCCAAAATCGATCAAACAAACCATTTTTTACTTTATTAGGATTCAAAGTGATGTGGCACGTGGAACTTTCAAATTTTGGATCTGCCTCTGGTTACCAACAAATTAAAAACAAAGTAAATAAATTAATAGAAAACACGAAGACTGAAAGAGCAGTGAGTAACACTCACTCACACACCCATCACCACCCCCACAGCGTGGGGCAACACCAAACCGTCTTTGACGGCAAACTGAGATTAAAGTAGACAATGACGAATCCTGAAGGAAAAATCTCAAGTGAATACAACTTACAAAAACAAACTAAAAATTGAAGAAAACATACTTTAGTCAATAGTTTCACAAAAGATATTTCCAACTAAGCGGGTCGGATGATATTGCTTGGTATAATGTGCATCAGCCCTTGAACCTATACATCACCGAGATTCAAGATTTAAGCGTCTCAAGAGAGCTGTTAACACCACTAATGAGTCTCTCAATGGATTGATATATTATTAAATCACAGAAGAAGCAAATATCAGATGCCTTGGTGTAGAGTAATTAAGGTCAGGGTGGATTGAGTATCTCCATGAATTCCTATATTGTATTTTCACTCCCTTTCACCTGTTTTTTTCTTCTCTTTCAGTTCTCTCTATTTTTCCCCTGAGTTAACTTTTCCACGACTTCCATAGAAATATTCTTTTATCTTTTTTTGAGTCAGATTTCTTTTCACTTTCTCTTTCCCTTTTTTCCAAGCCTTTACTCTGCTCATGTATTCGCTTTTGATGGCTGTCTTGTATCAAAGATTTAGACTGATGTCTTCTTCCCCTCATAGACATTACCTCAACCACCAAACTTTTTTCTCTCTTCTTCAGCCTCATCTCAACTACCATGTAAACTGAGGCAGCAATGCCTTTGTCACCATCACCATGGCGAGGCATCTAACACTACCATCGATGCATTATCCAGATGCCTTGTGTAACTGTCCCCAAGGCCCAAGGTCAAGGTTAAGCGATTGAATCTCTACGAGAATTCCTGTATTTTTTTTCTGTCTTCTCTTTACTCTGTTTCGTCTTTCTTCTCTTTTAGTTTTCTTTATATTTTATTTTTAGATTTCTTTTCCAAGATTTCCTTGCAATTTTCTTTTAACTGATGATAATATTTTTCTCAATCCCATCTTCCAATCATTTTCTTTGGCCAACATCAGTATTTTAGGCTCTCTTGTATCAAAGTCTTAGTCTATTGTCCTCTCCCCCTGCCTAGATGCCTCAGCCACAGGTCTTTGGGCGCTGTCTTCTCAGTCTAGACTTAGCCACCCTGTAAGCGAGGCTGCAAGGCCTTGTCACCATCACCACCATAGTGAGGAATCTAGCACAACTATCCATCTCTTTCTCAAGGTTCATCTTACGTAATCGATTGGACCCTCCTCCATTATTATTTCTGTACCTCACATGAAACCTAAAATTTGTGCAATTTGAAGCAATATAATTTTCACTTCTTCTATATCACGAGAAGTTATCCTCTTATATTTACCATATCTTGTGCTAAGTTTAAGATCTGTGAATTTATCAAAGAATATAGCACAATGGAATTAAAGATCCATACAGGCAATATCAACTAGTTGAAATTAAATCAAAATTATTGTTGTTACACTACACTAGGTCTGGGTAGGGATAAGTGCAAGATTTAGAGAACCTCTAATTTTAGAAACTTCTTAAAGTTCCTTAAGAAAAGTTGGTTACAGTGTTCAAATGAAATGGATCAGAATACAGTGGAATATAAAAAGGATTCATATTAGTGATTCCAACTAGTTTAGAATTGACCAAATTTACTGTACTATCAAACAAATTTAAACAAAACAAAATGAGCAGAATCAAATTGAACCTAACTGATGTATGCTTAGGCACCTTAATCAAAATGCTGGAAACTGGACAGCCATTTATGCAGTTTCTGTTCCTACTATGTGAAGCATGTAGTGGTAAAGTTTGAGGACACAAGGAAACAGAGAACATAATAGATGCGCAAGAAAGACATGAATTCTTACTGATGTTACTTTCTTATATATCTGGGCAGCATTCGTACACTCAACATATGGATACTCAAAAGTCACCAGCTCCAGCAAGCACATGCCAAAAGCATAGATATCTACTAGCTCATTATATTCCTCCTCATAAAGCTCTGGTGCCATGAATTCTGGAGTACCTGAGATTGAATATCGAATTGCACTGGTAAAATTAAAGGACCATCTGAATGACACTAACAATAACAGTCTTGGATAGATGCAAAAGTTAGCAAAGTGAACTAAGACTTTACCAATGACACTATGAGCTGAACGAGCCTTACGAAGAATTGCTGCGAGTCCCAAGTCACCAATTTTCACCTCCCCTTGGTTACCATTGACAAAAAGATTATCACACTTAAGATCTCGATGAATAACTGGAGGGTCGTGACCATGTAGATATGACAGTCCCTCCAATATCTGCCGAGACCAATTCTTGAGTGCTCGCAAATCAACCTTCTTATGTTTTTTGCGGTATCTGCATAATCGTACACAATGGGAAGCTCATAATATGACCTTACCTAGGGAGGAGGCATTGAGCAAATGACAGAAGAAAAGAAGAAGAAAACACAAATATCACATACTGTCTTAAATTCCCAGAAGTGAATATTTCAGTAATGATGTTGATATTCTCAGTCTTTGTGTCAACCCAAGAGTTGTAAAATTTGATGATATTCTTGTGCTTGAGGGTTTTAAGCAAATGAACTTCAGAATAAAGACGCTCCAAGTCCACTTCATTCCTCAAGAGATCAGCAACTTTAACCTGATTCCAAGCTACTTCTATTCCCTCCAATTCATCAAACGCTCGATATCTATTCCCAATAGTAAGTGAAATAATCGACAATACAGCACTTACACAACAAACATTATAAGAAGAAAAAAAAGTAAAAAAATCATACACATGCAAAGGCGTTTGATAAAGGATACACTTTCTTAAATGCTCCTTTCCCCAGAACCTCTTTGTACTGCATAAAACAAAGAGAATCAACTCCATAACTCAAATGCAGAATAAAATTATCATCAAACACCAGTAAATGTGACAATATTATCACCAACAGATAAATATCCAAATTTCCTATGAAATTAGCTGTAAAATGAGTTTCTAAATAGTGAGAACTGACCCGTCCATAACGACCAGTAGGATCGAGCTCCACGAAGTCGGGCTCAGATTCAGAATCGTCCGGTTCCTGCTCCGACACTGAATCCTGGTGCATTCTCTTCGTTCAATGAATCGAAATGACACAAAATCCAGAACCCTAGCTCTTCGATTGAATCAAAGCAGTCAAAAAAATCTCCCAATTTCTACACTAACATCCACAATTCAGCAACAATTTTGATTTACTCTGTTGTCCTTCATGTAAGCAGTATAGAGGACTATACATAGGTTTTGGTGAGTGAGGAATCGTGTGAAGGAAAAAGGTTGTGATTTCTGATTCTGAAACGTATAAACGGAGGGAATCGGCTAACTGATTGTGACCGACGGACTCTTCGATTTTTTCCTTTTTTCGATTTTGTATTACTCTTAATTAGCTTCTTTCTTTTTATTAGTCAACTCTGGAAGCTTATGAAGTAAAAAAACTGTGGTCTGTGGATACTTATGGAAAGTCAATGGAGTTGGATCCTCAAATTTGCTTTTTTTTTAATATTAAAGTAGCACACTTGTGGAACGTTTAAGGAGACATTTGGCAAATACAGCCAAGTGCGTGCTCATTTTTTCTGTCTAGTTCCACCTGCCTAAGTGCCAACATTCTTCCATCGTGGTATAATTTGAGTTAATAAATAATTTAAAAAATATATTTTTTCCATAAATGTTACTACACGTATTATACAAAAAATAATAATATGATCACGATTTAGGCATGAAAGCAATAGATGTGTTTTATCTCTACAAATAAGATATCGTAGTATGTAGATATCCTAATTGTCAAACACCTCACATTCATAATTTATATGAAGGTAATTTGAAGAAAAAGAAGACTTGAATAAATATATTATAAGATTTATCTGATCATAAAAGCTTATTGTAATGGTAATATGAGAAGTTTAAATTAAATTATTTTCAAATTTTAAAGTGTTTTTTAAGAAAATAGAGTAATAAGAAAATGTGAATCGTAAAATGAAAATGAGCAAATATTTTACTATTGATGGTCGATGCACTTAAATTTAGTAGGTTATGATGTGAACAAAAAAATTTATTGATTTTTAAATCAAACTTTGACGGAAAACGCCGAGTAGGACAATCTGATGCACAAAACATTTCACGTTAATTGATTCGAAATATGATTGTATTCTTATTCGAATTGCGTGGGCAGATGTTTAACCTTCAGAAACTTTTATGAATTTTAACGTTAGATACTAGTTGTGGATATTTGATTATAAGTTCGACAAATTATATTCTTCAACTTGTGAAGAGGACCAATTATATTATGGAGTCGTGAGGACATTGAAAAGGAATATAGTCAACTTATAAATTAATAATGAAATTTTCCACGAAGATACATGCATTACAAAAAGATGTAATATATTTGAGCATAATTTAGACATGAAAGCAATATAAATTTGATTTTTATTGGAGAATGATAGAGATTTCATTTAACTTAAAGTTAGCCCAGCTAGGCCAAGGAAATTCCATTTTTTTAGGCAAGAGTATAATTATCTCTACTAATATGATATTGTATATAACTCACAAAAATATTAGGGATTATCAAAACCTTAAAAATAATCAATCATTCCATCTATTTATTTTTTCTTGTCAACATATTATTTTATTGAGTTAGATTGAATATGAAAAAAATAATCATAAAATTGCAAATGAGTTGGTCTATAATTTTTGCCCTTCAAACAGGCTGATCTTTAATTTTTGTCCTTTAACAATCGAACATATGCATGGTAGTGCATCATAAGTTCTATAAAAACTGAAGTCATCCATGCGCATAACTTGTGGAATATTACGATATAAAATGATAAATTTAAATGTTGAAAAAAAATCTTATTTTTTATAAGGGATACAAATTAAAGACCAACACTAAATAAGGGGTGAAAGTGCAAATGACATCTAAAATAATTTGATTAGTAATGTAGTTTAGTAGTCTAGTTTCCTTTTCTTTATAAAAACTTATAGCTGCTTCGACAAGATCGCAGAATTATAAAAATTATAACTGCTTCAGTAGGATTGAAGAAGACGTATAAGACACCGAGAGGTCGAGACTTCTTTATTATAAGACGTTAAAAAGTAAAGTTAACTTGAAATTACGAGGAAAAATATACAAACTTAGTATTTATATTAAATCGATGAATATGAGGTATATATATGTCACCCGCACAAACTTTTATCAATAACTCCTAATTATTACTAAAAATATAACTAATGCAGGTTGTGATGGGTACTTAATGTATCAAAACAATGCTAGGCCAAAGTATATAGTAATTAAGTTATTTAGAATATAGGAAAAGCTAGGGAACATTGACATGTGCTAACCAAAATAATTGGGTTGTATATTAACGTTTTCTTCACTGGATTTTCAGTGCTCCATTCTCAGTTGTTTCATTTACAAGTATCTGTTTTTTCATTTCTTTAAAAAAAAGAATTAATGCACTACTCATGATGAGATAAATGCTCACAACTAATAAGAGCTGTTATCACATGGCTTTTCTCATAAAAGAAATTAATTCAGCGACACTGTGAATTAAAAACTTAGATTTGCTTAACATTTAACAAGTTACACATGTGATGAAAATAATGTTGTTACTATCGTCAAGAAATGTGGTGAGATGTATGAACTGTCATAATAAAGAGGTTTTGAGTTCGAGCGTTGAAATGGAGAAATTCCTAGTAAATTGATTTAAGTTTCTCCTTAAATAATTCTTACATGATGTGAATCTAAATTAGTAGGATCAGTGAATATCATATAATATAATTTGGCTCAAAAAGAGGTCGTTATCGTTTTAAAAATGATCAATAGACTACTTCATAGCCTTTCAGGTGGTGGTTTGGGTGGGAGAAATAGCATTTTGATGAAAGAAAAAGGCAAACAAAAGGATTAGAATATAATTTTTTTTGTGAATGAAATGGATGTCATTATCATATAATGGAATAATTCGCCGCACAAAGTCATATTATCTTTGGGAAGGAAATGAGGTAGGCCATTTTCTTGTAGGCTGTTAGGAGGAACTTGTTCCAAAGTTCCAACTGTTAAGATTCAACAATCTCCATGAAATCCAATGGAAGAATGTTAGCAGAAGAAAAACAGAGAGAAATAATTTTGGGGAAAAAAATTTGTATTGTATTGAATTGATCCTCTTACGATGATTTACAGCTATTTATACTTGTCACTCATGATCAATTTACAAGTTATTCATAATTAACCAATCTAACCCACTAGCTAAGTAGCTAACCGACTAGCTAAGTAGCTGACTATTCAGTATGAAACAATTAACTAATTTTGTTACATTGAACTAACTAATGCACAGTGGTGCAAGTTGTTAATTCCTCAACACCCCCCCTCAAGCTAGGTGCAGCGAAAATGTTCGTCAAACCTAGCTTGGAAACTAGGTAAGTATGTTGGTAATAAGTATGACCCTTGGTTAAAATATCAGCTTGTTGTTCAGAAGTGCACAAGTGTTGAAGTGAAATCAGTCCTGCTTGAACCTTCTCTCGGATAAAATGACAATCTATGTCGATGTGCTTTGTACGCTCATGAAATACAGGATTGGAAGCCATTTGTATTGCTGATTTGCTGTCACAACGTAGAGGCACTGGAAGAGTAACAATCATATCCAGTTTAGCAAACGACCCAATTAGCCACACAACTTCAGCCACAGTAGACGCAAGACTGCGATACTCAGCCTCAGCTGAGCTCCTGGATATGGTGGATTGTTACTTAGACTTCCAGGAGATGGGAGAAGAACCAAATTTGACCAAGTATCCTGTGACAGATTTACGAGTATTGGGGCAAGAGGCCCAGTCAACATCACAAAATGCAGCTAAAGTGAAGTCATGATCTGAGGAAAGAAGTATCCCAAGGCCTGGTGACTGCTTAATGTATCTAACCACTCTTGTGGCAGCAACCATGTGAGAAACTTTCGGAGAATGCATAAACTGGCTCAAGGTTTGCACAACAAAGGAAATATTATGTCTGGTATGAGTGAGATACAACAATCTTCCAACTAGCCGTTGGTAAGAGTAAACATCACTGAGAGGAGGATCATCCTCAACTCTTGTGATAGTGTCCAGTTCGGCAGAAGTAAGCTTCAAATGCAACTCAAGAGGGGAACCAGCTGACTTGGCACCTGCTAAGCCCAAATCAAAACAAGTTCCAGTGCATATTTCCTCTGATGCATAACAATTACAGATTTATTCCTAGCAAATTCAATTCCAAGAAGAAACCTGAGTTCACCAAGGTCTTTGATCTTAACACTAGACCGTAAGCTGGCTTTGGTGTCTTGAATCAAACTTAAATCATTTCCAGTAATCAACAAATCATCCACATAAACTAGGAGAACTATAATCTTTCCTTGCGACCTTTTGGTAAATAGTGAATAATCTAGATGACTTTGAGAAAAGCCAAATGAAATCAAAGCTGCAGTTAATTTTAAGTTCCACTGTCTAGATGCTTGTTTGAGTCCATATAGAGATTTAGTCAGCTTGCATACTTGGTTAGATTGATGATGATCGGAAAATCCTTGGGACATGGTCATATACACCTCTTCATCTAGGTCCCTTGCAGGAATGCATTGTAAACGTCCATCTGATGTATATGCCAATTCTTAGCAGCAGTCAAAGAGATTACACTTCTCACAGTAACCATTTTAACCACCGGAGAAAAGGTTTCTTGATAATCAATGCCTTCTTGTTGACTATATCCTTTAGCAACTAGCCTGGCCTTGAACCTTTCAACATTTCCATTAGCTTGATACTTGATCTTATACACCCATTTGCAACCAATTGCCTTCTTGCCATAGGGCAAGGTTACAACTTCACATGTGGTGTTGTCTTCTAGAGCCTTTATTTCCAACTCCATGGCCTCAACCCATCTTGGATCCTTAGAAGCTTGGAGATAAGATGTAGGTTCTGTATCGGCAGAAAACTTAGCAATAAAACTTTGGTAAGTGGAAGATAAAGAATCATAATGCATCACATCACCCAAAGAGTACAAGCATGTAGAAGCAGATGATCCAGATTCTTTTGTAGGTATGATGAAATCTTTGAGCCATATGGGGGGATTAGTTTGTCTTGTGGATTTTCTGGAACCTTTAGGAGGAACAACAAGAGTAATTATAGTAGGTGACACAGGTTCAGATGGACTAGAAGAAGAATCATAAGTAGGAGAGCAATGAGAAGTAATGTGGTCAATATTTGGAAGTAGATCAACATCAAACATATTTTGCTCAGTATTTACTGATAGGTCATTACCAGGAATAAAAACAGAAGAAGGAGAATCAGAGACTAAAAAGGGATCAGGAGAATCAGAAGTGTGAATGGTGTTCTCAGTCAAAAGAGGGAAAATGGACTCATGGAAGACAACATCCCTACTGATGAAGAGCTGCCTTTTGTTCATATCATACACCTTGTAACCCTTTTGATACAATCCATAACCAAGCAAAATACACTTCACGGCTCTGGCACTGAACTTATCTTGTTTGGAAAACACTGTGACATAACATAGGCAGCCAATGACTCTTAAATGAGATAAGGAAGGAACTTTGTCATATAGTATTTCAAAAGGTGACTTATTCTCCAAAATAGTAGATGGAACTTTGTTGATGATGTATACAGCAGCTTCAACATAACAACCCCAAAATTTAGATGGTAGATTACTTTGAAACTTAATAGCTCTAGCAGTTTCTAAAATGTGTCTATGTCTCCTTTCCACCACCCCATTTTGTTGTGGGATATAAGGACAAGAGCTTTGATGCAAAATTCCATGATCTCTGAATAATTCACTACATGTGCTATTGAAAAACTCTGATCCATTGTCAGACCTAAACACTTTGACATGTTGCTCAAATTGATTTAGAATCATAGCAAGAAAAGTTTTCAGTATACAAGAGACATCAAACTTCACTCTCATCAAGAAAATCCAAGTCCATCTATAGTAATCATCTACCAAAGTAAGAAAATAGTTCATGCCATTATAAGTGGGAACCTTGTAAGGTCCCAAACATCCATGTGTATCAATTCAAAATAAGCAGTAGATTTATTTGTACTATGTGTAAAAGGAAGTCTAACTTGTCTAGCCAAAGGACATATATCACAATGAGGCAAAATACTACTACATTCATTGTTTAGTCTAGTAATTTTCCTTAGAACTGTCATGGGAACATGTCCCATCCTCTTGTGCCATAAACTTGAATCTGATACTTCTTGAGCTATGAATGAACTACTTGTAATTGCTTGTCCATTGCCATGTTGTCCTTTCAACCAATAGAGTCCGTCCTGTTCTTTACCAATCACCCTCACTCTCCCAGTGGAGAGGTCCTGAAAGGTGCAGAAATCAGAATAGAAGGATGCACAACAATTCAATTGTTTGGTGGCCTTAGAAACAAATAGTAAATTGAACTTAAATGCTGGAACACATAAGACATCTTTAAGTATATCACCTCCTGCCAAGTAACTATTGCCTACATGTGTGATCTGAGTAGATTCACCATTAGGCAGCTGCACTTTACCCGTGTTCCCTACTTCAGTTCCACCAATCAACAATCATTTGTTATTGATCATGTGATTTGTTGCACCAGTATCAACTATCCAGGTATAGTTATTATCAGAGGTGGGAAGAGAATTACCTGCCATATGAGCACTAGATTGGTGACCTGTGGTGTTGTTTAACATTCCCAATATTTGAGTATACTGTTCTGGGTAAACATAGGAGCAGTTGGTTGCATTGTGGTGACAGGTGTTGGTAAAACAGTTGGTGGACTCCCTGCCCAGTTAGTTGGCAATGAGTACATTTCATCAGTTTGAAGCATTAATTCCTGGTGTGTCCTCTGGCATGACAAAAATCACACTCCACTCCGTATGATTTCTTAGGCTTAGAACCTGTGTTTCTAGCAGTAAACAAAGCAGTAGGATCCATACCTCCATTCCCAGCAGCTATCTTCTGACTTTCGTTATGCAAAACCATTGCATAAGCTTGATTGACATTAGGTGTGGTGGACTTCATCAGGATCTGGCTCCTTGCAGAGGCATATCCATCATTAAGCCCCATGAGGAACTGGAGAAGTCGCTGATATTGAAGTTGAGCAGCATATTCCTTAGATTTAACATAATCGCAGCAAGGTAGAGGCATCAATGAGTCGTAGTCATCCTATAGATCATTCAGCTTAGAGTAGTAAATGGAAACCGAAAGAGTTCTCTGTGTCAAGGTGAAAATCGATTTGTGTAAGGAAAACATACGTGATGCAGTGATCTTGTCGAATCTCCCACGCATATCCTCCCAAATTGCGTGTGCGCTAGATCGAAACAAAACTCCATTGATCAGATCGCGACTCACGTTGTTCATAATCCACGACTTCACTATAGCATTACAACGATCCCACAACAATTCATAAGTCTTCCCAAACGTATCTCGAGTGACAGATCCATCCACGAAACCAAGCTTGTTTCGTGTGAGTAAGGTAAGTTCCATAGCTTCACGCCATAAAGAGTAGTTCTCCATGCCAATCAATGGCATGGCAATTGACATCGAGCTCGGAGCGTCAGACGCATGCAGAAACAGCGGATGATTGTAATTGATCTCAATCAAATCCTTAGAACCAACAACATTAGAAACAGAAACGGGAATTCCATCCACTTCTTCCATGAGTGAAAAATCGAAAAAAATTGCAGACGAGAAAAGGAAATTGTGCGAGAAGAGAAGGTGAATCTCTCGATCTTCAACAATCCGTGATGAAAAATCCCTAGATTCACGCAATCATTGCTCTGATACCATGTTAAGATTCAACAATCTCCATGAAATCCAATGAAAGAATGTTAGCAAAAGAAAAACAGAGAGAAATAATCTTGGGGAAAAAATCTGTATTGTATTGAATTGATCCTCTTATGATGATTTACAGCTATTTATACTTGTCACTCATGATCAATTTACAAGTAATTCATAATTAACCAATCTAACCCACTAACTAAGTAGCTAACCGACTAGCTAAGTAGCTGACTATTCAGTATGAAACAATTAACTAATTTTGTTACATTGAACTAACTAATGCACAATGGTGCAAGTTGTTAATTCCTCAATACCAACATGTATTACGCAACACTACATGTGCCTGTTTGGTTTGAATCTCCTGATAATGACTGCAATTATTTACCATAGATGTGACACTTTTTTCATTTCTTAACAACTCACATCATGCTTAGGGTTGGACATTTGGAGTATGGGCAATTTGATGTGTCCTACTCTAATACTATGTAAAGAAATGAATCTAGAACCTAACTCAATCCCAAAACCTAAGCAATGCCAAATCTAGGACTTTTAGAACAAGTACATACACCATTTAATATTTTTGTAGCATAGGTGTCAGCATAATAATCTTATGTCAATTTTAGAAAATATACATACACATAAAATACTTAATTCTATGAAAAGACCACGGGTTTGCGTGCCCCAATGTTTGCTTATAAATTTACCTCTAGAAAAAAAGATTGTTCAAGTCCATATAAAGATATCACCTATTTCATTAACCACCGAGTATGACTGTTTCATTTTTCAAAAACTACTACTACATTGTATTTCTCTATTTGGAAACTCCTAAATGCCGTATGTATTTGAACAAACAAAAGAGGATTGAAACATACAAAAGCAGAAAAAGGAAGCAGTTTCCTGTACGGCAGGAGGCACTCTTAGCTGTCCTTTTCGTTCCAGTTTGGTTGTGCAAGCTGATCAAATATATGATGTTATTGGACCAAATAGGTCGTGGTGAAGTGGTGAGATTGCTTCACCCTTAATCAGAGATCTCGGGTTCGAGTCCTAGGTATAGAGAAAATCCTATGGGAACGTCACTCCCGTATGGGTTCAATCTGGAGTTAGTTTCAATGTGGGCTCGTGACACCGAATAGAAACTCCAAAAAAAAATGATGTTATTGGACTATATATATGGACACTACACTAACATAAATGGGCCAGACTGCCAGACATCATCCCTTCTCACTGAAATATTTGGCCCAACGTTATTCAAATTTTGGTATTTGGTATTTGTTGGTTGGACTTGATCTTATTAGCCCTAGCTTTCACAGATTGCTTCATACTTGCAGATTTCGACATTATATTTTGTCAAGTCATGGTTTTTGCGTTTGAGTATTTTCTTTAAATTTCTGATTGTACGAATAAGGTGTAGCCACTAGAAGCAAGTAAAGCTATTTGGAAATTTGATGAAATTGCTTTAAGGTGTTGTCTTCAAAGGCTTTGTTGGATGTAAGTTGTAACGACCTATTTGTTTGGCTAATGGCATCTATCACTTTTTTTTGGTTGTTGACATGGATGATGGAACCACGGCCACTATTCACACATGAGTGTTCGCTCTACACAAGTCTTGTGGGATCTATCGTAAAAAACATGTGAATTTTTTAAGAGTAAATTTTAGGTTTAGCAAATATAAAAATCATATTTGTATGCTATAGCTATAGTTTGTATAATTGCGCTCCATAACAAACTTTATGTTTGCTATGGCTATTAATATGTATATTTCGGTATACATATACAAAAAAATCAATTGTATAATCTGTTTCGCTATACATATACAAAAGAATCAATTGTATAATCTGTGTTTGTATAAAGCGAGGAAGAGAGAAAGACAAAAGAAAACTGAGCAGGGGAAGATCTGTATTTGTATAATTATAAGTGTATAGGACGAAAATATATGTATTTGTATTTATATATACAATTTTCTCTCGCTTTATACAAACACAAACGCAATTTATACATTTGTGTTTGTATAAAGTGAGAGAGGCGAGTGAGAGTGGCGAGCGAGATTCTCTGAGGGAGAGAGGCGAACGAAAAGATATGTATATATATACAGTTTTCTCTCACTTTATACAAACACAAACACATTTTATACATTTGTGTTTGTATAAAAGTGAGAGAGGCGAGGGAGCCGGCGAGAAACGAGAGTGGTGAGCGAGAATTTCAGGGAGAGAGACGAATAGCAACAGTTTGCTACGGCTTACAATTAAATCAAACTGTGGTTATAACATTTAATTTGAATTAATAGTTTGCTATTTTATACAATTTTCTCATTTTTTAAACTTGAGACGAGATCACCTTCTCAACTAATTCAGTCACCCTCGTAGCTTAAATTCATCTTAGATTAACTAAACAGATAATTTGACTAAACTATTGTGATTTATTCGTTAATATCAATTTTAATAGGATTCTTTTTTTTCACCATATTAATATCTCTATATTTATTGAGTAAGGACTAGGTCGAATTGAAAACAAAATTAATGCCTACTTAATTTCCTAAAGTGATAAATATTTTGGACACTTTTTTCTTTCTAAAAAAGACTTTAAGGGAGCAATATCTTACGCTACCCAACCAAAGATTCACTATTAAATGCAGGAGATATCTATCCCCTACTGTTTGATATGAAAAGGCAACCATGACAGTTTTAATTTATGAAAACAATAATCACGTTTTATGGGAAAATATATAATGATTAGATAATGTTTCCCTTTGTATTAATCTAAGTATACAAGTGTTACTAGTATAATATTAAATCTTGGAACTTGTACTAAATTAAAATCTTAAATTCATGAATGATGATTCTTTTTCACTAGAGATCCAACACATGATGATGATGATGAGTCTATTTGTTATTTTGCTCCCATTTTCCTTTTGTCTTGAAGCTAAGGAACAAAAGAAGATTGAGTTGGACCAGATCTGAAAACACTTTCACCTAATTACACTGACTCATTCTGCTTTGTTTCACTCCCCCTACCTAGATTCCTCTTTTATCTTCAAATTAACTTCTTCAACTCTGAATCATTCAAATTATTATACCAAAACAATTATTTAGGACAAGTGGATATAGAAGAGTTCAAAGAGATATATGGGTTTACTCGATATTTATGTCTTAAAAATATGTAATCTCATAATTAAGGTGTTTGTAGTCTTTGTAGGAAAGAAAATAATTAAATTTGTCTTGAACTTTTAAAATGAGAAATATTACTTTTGTAAGCTTTTGCTGGTTCGCTATTTCAAAATATAGATTTTCATTTTTATTTGTTAGTACTTTTCAGTTTTCACGTATCAAGAAAATACAATTATTTATTTTCATGTTTTACCTTCAATATGAGTTACCTATTCCCAAACTCATAGCGTGGTAAAATAGTCATGTCAATCATTGTTTTGTTAATGGATATGATAAGTAAAAGGGAACAAGACGGTAATTGTATATATTCCGTGACTGTTTTTAGAAATCATGATAAATAATTTGAGACGGAGGGAGGGAGTAATATTCTTGGTATAGTTCCAATAAATAAACTCAAATAATGTCAATTATACATCTCAAAGGAAGTGTAAAAGAATGTGAAGAATCATTCATTGGGAACTCCATTTTTTGGTTTTGACTGGTCATTTGTATGCATAAAGATCTACTAACTTAAGATCTGGTGAAGAAGACTTCTCTGCTTTTTCACCATTGCATGGAAATAAGTATTTTTAACTGTGACATAATCAAGTCTACCAAGGGTTCAAAAAAAGTTTGTCTTTTTGAAAAGCATTTTTAAAGGAAATGGGGTCTAACCAAGAAAGCTACTACAGTATTAATAAATAATAAACCAAATAGAAAAAAAATGAAAGGAAAGATAAACATTAGATATAATTGAATATAAAAGGGGTTGCTCTTTCACTCACTCTCATTCATCTTGCCATCTATTTGCCAGTTCAGATACATATTTTTTTATTATTGTATTTCATCAATGCTGCCAAGATCACCTCTGGAGGCATCTGTTACTTTCAAACATTTAATATCTAGGATTCTTTCTCTATGCCAATACTCATTTCAAAATAATTTATCCTCTTAAAAATTATACTACTTCTTTCTTATCTTTTTGATAGGCTCTTTGAGTTAGTCAATCAAGATTCATCAACTAAATGATGCAAGATTCAATTCCTGCTTGTTTTTCAGCAGGGGAAAAGTTATCAGATGATCATGCTGCAGTAACTAGGTCAGGGCAAAGCATTTTTATGTCCGTTTATCGGACGAAAATTGCTGATCAGTGCAGGTTAATCACAGTTACTTGGTGCAAGAATTTGTTGCTACATGGTTTATCAGTGTCAGTAGATGGGTCAAGTGGAGATGGACAGTATACTTGCAAGGTGGAGCTAAAGCCTTGGTACTTCTGGAGGAAACAAGGTTCAAAGCATTTTCTTGTGGACAGTAAGCCAGTTGATATATTCTGGGATCTTAAGGCTGCTAAATTTAATGGTGAGACAGAGCCAAGCTCAGAGTACTATGTAGCTGTGGTTTGTGATGAGGAAGTTATTCTACTTCTTGGTGATTTGAAGAAAGATGCTTATAGAAAGACAGGCTGCAGGCCAGCACTGATTGAACCAATTCTTGTATCAAGAAAAGAACATGTTTTTGGCAAGAAGAAGTTTTCAACAAGAGTTAAGTTCCATGACAAGGGTAGAATGCATGAGATCTCAATTGAGTGCAAGAACAGGATTAACAGTAGCGGAATTTCTATCGATGGGGTTGATCCAGAAATGGAGATAAGGATAGATGGGAAATTGTTCATTCATGTTAAGCATTTGCAGTGGAAATTCAGAGGGAACGAATCGATTCATCTCAACAAAGTGAGGATAGAAGTATATTGGGATGTTCATGACTGGATTTTCAATCCTGGTTTAAGGCATGCTTTGTTCATTTTCAAGCCAGTTCTGTTATCCACATCTCCTTCATCAGTATCCGAATTATCATCACCGCCATTCTCTTCATCGACATCAACTCCTTTATCATCCCAAACCGGGAGCTCTGGTTCAATAGAGGGGTTAAATTCAAACAACTCTTCAGATTTTTGCCTGTTTCTTTATGCTTGGAAAGTAGAATGAGAAAAGTTACAACATAGAGTGAATATTGGTTTATTGTATCTATCATCATTAAAAGCAGCT
The DNA here is from genome assembly GCA_029582245.1 of Solanum etuberosum. Classification (NCBI taxonomy): domain Eukaryota; kingdom Viridiplantae; phylum Streptophyta; class Magnoliopsida; order Solanales; family Solanaceae; genus Solanum; species Solanum etuberosum. The sequence continues at coordinate 48,675 of JAJONR010004822.1, read as the reverse complement.
AAAGAAAACATAATGGTTGAAAGAGAAAAACTGAGACTCATGTCATGGCCTAATTAGGAAGGAGATTGGATTGACAGGTGAGAGAAGGAAAAGAGCAAGGCACATGGGAACAATTGGGGCCCAAAATTAGCATATTGTGGCTGCAAGGTAGTTACAGCTGTTTGTGAAAAAGAAATGGGCATAATTGGACAAAGACAGATTGGATAACATAACATGCTCAATTATTTTCCCAATCTAGAGGCATCTCCATGTTTGTTTTCCCCCACAGTTTTCTTCTCTTTCTCAACTCTGGTTTTTGATAAGTGAGCAATTATTTTTATGATACTTTTGTCTTCAAATTCTATATATATATACAGAAAAATATTGAATACATTTTGCTTCACTGTGTTCTGCATTTGGTGGTAAAAATGAACTATGTGAGTTCCTATTTCAAGAAAAATGACAAATGCTTTTGCATACCATAGCAAAATCCTTGATCCAATACAGAAATAAACCAACATCTTAACTATTTAATATTGCAAAGAGTTTTCTCTTCCTTTACAAAATTTATTGGGCAATGATTTGATGATCATTAATTTATCATATTTTCTAAAAGGGATGTGGGCAGAGGTGGAGTTCAAAATGAGGAACCTCTGAAGATAAGACAAAACAAATGATAAAGTATGGGAGATTTAATACACTGGAGTTCTACCAGAAATTTATTGGCTCAGGCCAATAAAACAAATGAAAAGATGTGCTGGAGACTTTAAATCATAGCTTTTCTACAGTCTGGTTATAGTCCTACTTAAGGTTGGTTAGCCTATTGATAAGTTTGATTTATAACAGTATTATTTATGGCTGGATAGGCCTTTTGACATAACTGTTAAAAAGAATGAAGGTATACAAATCTGAACATAGATGTTGAGTTGGAAGTTGGAAGTAAGGGAACTGGCTGTTATTCAAGGAAGAAAATATACTTGATCATCAAGCATTTTCATGGGAAGAAATCAGGTTACATAAATATCTATTTTTTGATGGGAGACAAATTACAATAACTGAAAAAACTCCATGTTCAAAATGGATAATGACTTGACTACTTCATAAATTAGAGTAAAAATATGCTCTTTTAACCAGCAATAACTATCAATTTTCCACAGAGCTAATGTTATGTGAAATATAAAGCTAGACAAATGCCTAGGATGTTTATTCATTCCTCTGGTTGTTGTGGGATATTTGCCTACTTTACTGGTGTAAGTATCATTTATGCAGCAGCGAACTGAGCATAAGTAAGGCAGATCGTTTCATGAAGTAATCACACTAGTTATGCATGAATTATTATGGGATGCATAACTATGTGCTGAAAGATAATATAAAGATTGATACAAGAAGAATCTAGATTTAACTTCACTAACTAGTATACTTGTAATTCGAAAAAAAGAAGATACTCTACATATACAAGTTTTAGGTGTTCTTATTCGTATTTCATATTATATCTCGTATAAAATCACAAGTAGATTAACTCTACCGTAAGGATTACAAGGTCGACAGAGATTAACATAAGAAAAAAAAATCAACCAAATACATCCAGAAGTAAAAAAAGAAACATTGTAGCATGTGGAAACAGCCTGGGCCAGACACAAAAAAAATCAATAAAATAAGACCAACAACCAAAAAAGCTCTCCAAACATTTTGAAAATTCCCTATTAATGTTGTAAAAAAAAGAATCACTTTCTATCGCTTGACAGTTCTCAGACTAAATGTGAGCATTGCATGATCGAAATTACTCATATTTTTGCAGATTTAATAACTCACTTCCCAAAACCAAACCACTTTGCTAAGAAGAAGGTCTTGTTCTTGCCACGTGAAGCATCGGCTGGTTTTGCTGGTGATGCTGGAGAAGCATGTATAGGTGATATTGTAGGTTTACCTAGAAGAAAACAAATATGATTAGGCCAATTGATCCTTGAAATGTTGACAATGTATTATTCTTTGCACTAGCATTCATATTCTATCAGGTGTTCCAAAAGAGGAAAGGAACAATGAAAAAATAATACTAATTTTTTATCTTTTATGTTTTGGTTTACTTTCTATTGCAGGGAGATCAGTAGCTAAAATGGTCTCATATCCTATCGGTACAACTTATAAGCACATGGATAAGTCTCCATACCAGTGCATCGGAAATAACTTATTTTATTTTGTGGGAGCAATAATGTGTTAACTTATCGGGTATTGTTGATTAATATTGGTAAGAAACTAGGCAGATGTCTTTTATATTTTTTGCAGAGAATGTACACACATCATAGAAACTTTCCAGGTTATGTTAAGACAAACTAATTCTACAGGAACATGATGAGAAGCTTATGGACCAAGGCTAGAAGATGATGATCTTTGTGCATGAAAATTAATTCAACTAAAATTAACATGAAGTGCATAGATGGATAAATGAAGTGAAGTACCTGTGTTTGGTGACGCTCTATTTATCTTCCCATTCTTCAAATCTTTAGATATCTTATCTGAACTTGGTGTATTTTCTTGAGGGATGGAATTCCTCTCCAAGACTTGATGTGCTCTATATTTATGGCTACCTGCAATCATCAATGGTAATTCAATTGCAGGGTATGCAACACAAAAGTGAGTGTTAGAAAAAATCATGTCTAGTGAAAATAAAGCTAAAATGTTCAACAGTATTTTGATTCCAAGTTGGCAAAAGAATCACCAAGATTTGTCAGTGAACTTACTCTCAATGGGTGAATTTCCATAATTCTGCCTCATAACTTTGACAAAACTATCATCCTTTGGATCTTGCATCACTACAAGGAAAATCATAAACTTCTATCGCAAAAAATGTTGTGAATATGTGATGATAATACTACAATAGCTGCTACGAAAAACTTACATTGGTCAAAAAAAGCATTTCTGTAATTAGGGGTGGAGCCAACTGAAAGCAGCTGAACTGCTTCTACATCTCTTGTCATCGACACCTTAGAAGATGCACTCAAATTTTGTGTGTCTAAAAGTATGCCTGCGAGCTGAGAAGTAGAGTGTCAAGAGATCAAAAAGGGCTTCTCATCTGCTTATATTGTTAATTTGATGAATGGGGCTTATTTAGTACCAGAAGCTTTTTCAAGATAGGCGTCTGAAGTAGTTCATAAGCATCCTCACAGTAATTGTCCGTAAGAACAGTACACCCTGATACTGCCTACATGTATGACAAATGTTAGAAAGCTTCACCATATTATTGCTAGGCTATTTCTTTCCCTGATTTAACTTATATCTTTTGTTTTGGAGAGCACGCTATAAGTACCTCTCCATTAGTTTTGAGTATGTCTTCTCCAACTACAAGGATGCTTAGCTGCTTAGCCAACAGTAGCGTTTCCAAATCAACCTGTTCAAAACCAAAAGAAGAAGAAAAATCAGCATTAGCTCATCAAAGGAAACAATCCCAAATGGCTCACTAGTGGTATAACTTGCAAGATCTGTTCTGACATTCTAGGGAAGATTAAATATCATATGCATTACTAAATGATGCACAATTAGATCTTTGATTGCAGTCTATAAAAGGAGGAACATACTAATCTATAAATCAATGTACAAACATGATATATATATATATATATATATATATATATATATATATATAACTCGCTAAAGCATGTCAAATTGAGTCTCCTAAAGGTACATAGAAAATCTGAGATTAATGTTTTCAGTTTAAGTGTTTAACTAAGTATTCTCTGATCCTGTTCACAGTTCACAAGTAAAATATATACATCAATGTTAAAGCACATACCAAGGCTGCAAACTTAACGACAAAGGAAACTTAGCTCCCGTTTGGCCATAGATTTTGAAGTTAAAACTTGAAAAATTGAGTTTTTGAAGTTCATTTTTGGAATTTGAAGTTTTGTTTGGACATGCATTTAACTTGAAAAAAAATTGAAGTTCTGTGTGTGGAAGTTCCCAAAATCCAAAAACCGGTCTGAACTAGGTTTTGGGAACTTAAAAATATTTGAAGATCAAATTTATTTTCAAAATCTGATCAAATTTCAGCCAAACAGATTTTTGAAGATTCCAAAATCTGATCCAAATCAATGGCCAAGCTTGCTTAACTTCATATTAAGAGTCTCAAGATCTTGCTACTAGTAGCATACCTCATCGGAAAAGAGCACAGATTTGGCATCAAGACCAACAAGATGAAAAAGCCGAGCCACTTGCCGCTGCTTCAACATTTTCCTTCTTGTCATATTCATCACAGGAACCACCACCTGAATTGTATTTGCATCTCCTCCTTCTTGCTCATTAGCCCTCGTCCTATTCTCCAACAACCAAGCATAGCAAATTGCCGCCACCATTGAGCTTGTACCTACAATATTTCAACTCACTCAGTAAAATAACCGAAACCTAAAGCAAAAACACACGATTTATCAATCAAAAGTTGGAAAAATATCAGCTGGAACTCAACTGTTGGAAGGTCCAGACAGCACAATTTTGGCTTTCCCTTTTATCTGTCCACTAAAAACGTTGTCGATTTTGTCTCTCTGCTCCTTCAAGAACCGATTCAATTCCTGACTCTTCAAATCTTCCTCCTTGATTTCATCTCCGTCCACATTGTTCTTTCGCAAAACCTTCTCGAATGCACAAGTAGACGCAGAGATACTCCTCCGATGAGTCGACTCTACGAAATTCCTCGGAGGAGAAAGTACCGGATCGTCCGGGATCGAGCATGTCGTCGATGAAATCGACCTCCGGTGAGAAGATTCGATGAGACTTTTTGGTGGAGAAAGTGGCTTGTCATCTAAAAAGTGTGATACATTGTCCGTTGAGCCGGTGGCGGGAATTTTGAAAGTTCGTTTCGGAGAGTTGTTAGAGTGTGTCTGAGGTGCATTGGAGTTTGTATGGAACCGCGTTCGGCGACTGATTGATTGGCGGGGTGGGAGGGTGAGTGCGGGTTGCTCATTGTTGGGCTTGGGAGAAGTGGGGTCGGTGAACCCATCATTTGGAGGTTTGAAGATGTTGGAGAACCAATTTTGAACGTTTGATGAAGGGGATGTGCCGGCTGAAGGAGGATCAATTATTAACGGCTCTGATTTATTGCGGTTGTGTTTTGCTGTCTTTGAGAGGATTTCTTCACTGAACCCCACCACTGATCTAAGCCTGTTTTTCCAGCAAAGGAAATCTATGGTAAAATATTGAGTTCATGATAACAAATACATCTAACTACGCGACTTTGACATCTTAACTATTAGTTGTTCCCTTTTTCAACTTGAACTATCCCCATGCATTTAAGTATTAAAGCACATATTGAAACTGATTAGGTCAACTATCAGTTGTTTTCTTTCTCTACCTGAACTTATCACCATCTACCTAAATTACTCGGACTTGGGTGCAGGTGTCAAAACTTTAGAACCCAGCTTGAAAAATTAGTAGTGAAATAGTTCATAAACTTGGGCTAATTGGGACGGATCACAATAACTCGTGATGATCTCTTTCAAGCTTAGAGTCTGTAGCTTTGAGGTTCTAAACAATTACACTTCAAATACTTAACTTTAATTTAGGATCACAAGATTGAAAATACTTCTTTATTTTCTTAAATTTTCATAGCAAGTCAAACTATGTCCTTTTTTTTTTTCAACTGAAAGGAGTAGTATATATTGATCATAATTATACAATTCCATTGCAGTGATCAGAGCAAATACAATGTTTTTGTTATAAAAAATAAAAAAAAAGAGCTTTAATTACCTTCTAGCAGACCTAGAGAGGGGATCTCTGCCTTCAGTAGGAGAATCAATTCTAGCATGAGATGTTGCAAACCTAGGGGAAGTCACTAGCCGCCCGGGGGGCGACTCACTTCCACAACCAGGAGATGAAGCTACCATTTGCTTAGCTTCCTGTAGCCACTCCTGAGTTAGCCTGCTGCTAACACTCCTTGTGCTCGAGTCGAAATCATCATCATCTTCTATCGAATTCGTGTTAATTCCCTTCAGATTATACGCTTTTTTATCAGGACTTGGTGTCCCGAAAAACATGTCATTCATAAAATCAGTTAAGTCAGGGACAGGACTAGCAGGCTTTCTGTTCTCTGCAATTATCCTCTGTAAGCTCTTTGAGGATCCTCTGCTCTCGTTAGACAGGTTCCTGTCGAATCTCCTCTCCATTGCGCGATTCTATGAGTGGAAGCACAATCTCGAATACGAATGGAAATGCAGGAAATTCTTAGATGAAGATAGAGACAACATTGCTAAAATAAATGAATAGGAAATATTGTAACATTTGGCCGGCACAAAGGTTGTCTTTTCTTTGTGTAGTCTTGTGAAATAAACGAATTCTAAGAAGCTGCAAAAACGAATACTTATGGCTGGGAGTTTTTAACTTGTATTAATTAATACAACATACATGCTTGCAAAAACATGTTAGTAGTATTTTTATTTTAAAAAAAGGACAGGCTGTGTAAATTGGTAAATCATGCAATGAGTGAAATATACGTGCTAATGATCAGAGCTTAAAAAGGGAAACATGATGCACAAAGCATTCTGCATTAATCAAGGTCACACCCATGTAGTGTGATGTAGACAGTCTATCCTAATGCAAGCATTATTGATTGTTTCCACGAGGTTTAAAGGTCATACGAAGATAACTTTGTGGTTGCTCGAAAGCTCATGATAAGCCAAACATATATGCACTCAATAGATTATTGCTGGGCATACTTTGGCAGAATTAGTAGAAGTATAGTAGTATATAATCAGAATTTAGTGGAAGCAATATGATAACAAGCTTTGGACTTAATTAGGCAACAAGACCAAAGCAGTACGAGTATACCAAGTATGGGCCTCTCAACCAGCATTTTGATTGAGCTGGTCATGGGCTAAGCCTGGGACACAAGATTCACAAAAAAAGCCCAATTTACTCGCATTTTGTTGTCAAAATTTCATGGGTACTCTATTTCGACACCTTTATTTAATTTGTACATACTTTTTTAAAAACAATCTGTGTTTACTTCGGAACAATTTCACATATGCCGTGTTTGAAGTTTAGATAAAAATAGTTGAACTTTAAATCAAAAGTTTGAACTTTCAGGCAAAAATGAAAGAATTCAGCCACATATATTGATTGAACTTCAACGATATGAAACTTCATACGCCGTATGTTTGATTGTTCCGAGGTGAGTAGACTTATTGCATATTATATCATCTTTCTTTTCCCATTTTTTGTCCTTCGCACTAATGTTAGATAAACCCTGTATATAAATATTTCTAGTCAAAGAGTTATCCTACTCAATATTATTAAAATAAAATAAAAATGTAAGCACAGACTCCGCGGTTAATCTGGATTTCTTAATTATTTGTTTAATCAGGAAAATGGGGAGAACAAAATCAAATCAGAAAGAAATGTACTTGTTATTACCCCTCTACAAGGAATTGCATTTGAGAAAATGTGTATTTAATTCGTGTATAAGTTAGTAAAAATATACTCTAATTAAATAAAAGTCAACGAGAAAGAGATAAGCGTCCGTACGTGTAATTGAAAAGGCTGTGATCCGTACATACATGAACCTGCTCCCCTTATTTTTGTCATCTTCTCTGCTCTGCATATCATATTCCTTCAAATAATACAGTAAAATGTTTTTTTAATTTTCAGATCGTTGAAAATAAGCTCCTAACACAAGAAAATAATCATGACTATCTTAATTATTTTTGACCGAAGGTTGAGTAATTTGGTGATTCACATATGTTAATCCAAACTTCTTCACTAGATAGCTTATCATAAGGAGTAGAGCACTAAATTCTGCCTTTGAAGTACAATCTTCTATCCCTTCCAAATGAATGTATTCATATCACTTTTGAAAGAGTGTGTATTCGATTTTTCGGGACAAGTTTAGAATGAAATCTATGTATTTTTCCAAAAAATATTAATGATAACAATCAAAGAATAAAGCTTTTAATAAATTGACGATGTAATACCCGAAAACTCATAATGTTATTAATATTATGATGTGAACAGTTCAAATTGATTGAAACTTTCTCAATCATTTTTCTGGGAACTTGTATACACTTTTTTCCCATATAATTATGACATAACTACTAGACTCTATGTATGTTTTCATCCGGATAATAATTAACATTACATTAGTTTAGGAAATCAATATTGATAATCGATTTTGAGATCCAAATTACAATTATTAGAAATGTTTGTACCTAAACATAACATATTAATATTTTATTAATTATAGCAAATTGATTATTATTTTTTTAGAAAAGGAGGATCCCTATGAACAATTAACTTAAATAACTGTTGACACAACTGATTAAATTAAAAATAGTTGACAGATATACGTTTAATCCATGCATAATACGCGTATAATAGTGTAGTATAAAAGATATGTACATCAACTACAAAAAGTAAACAACAAATATGTCTAAGTATTTGTGTGAAGATTTCTAATTTTAACCGCTTAATATAATGTACAAAAAGTCTTACCCAACTTAAACTACTTATAAGTTATACGAAATATAAATTTTCTTCATAGCAACCGTACTTAGCGCTGATGGCAACCTGACTTTCTAGCCTAGGTAACCGTATATATATTATCAAGATAATGGAGTAATATTTATCGACGGGAAATAACCCCTTAAACAGATCGAATATGACTACGATACAAATATCATGAGTATAAGTATTAAATGTATAATATAAGTTAAAATTACATATGAGGCCAACTAGTAAATGCTGCCTTAATTAATGGACATACGATTAGCGATTTCTCATAACAAAATACATACCTACCCCACCTTCTGCATCAGCTCATAGATCAACCTTAAATCACTTGATCATTTTCTTGTTTTAAAGTCTTTCCAAATCATTAGGGGACAAACCTCTTAACCAAAAATAACGTTAAATATTCATATCGAATGTGTCGAAAGATCGGAGTGGATATTACTTGGAACAAATTATAAATTCCAAAAAAATATAAAAATATATTCATCTAAACCAAGGTCAACTTGTAATTAAGCTCTTGTCCAAACACTAGTTCCCATAATTACAAATTTATTAGTCTGTAAAACGTCATAAACTTACCCTTTGAATATTGCTTAGGGCCAATTCAAACATCAATTAGCTATTTTATTGCTTATATAAAACTTAATTAGTATAAGAAAATGACGTCACTGTCTTATTGTAATTGTTTGCACCCCTTATGGAGGTTAGAGAGGTAGCTGCCAGTTGGGCTTATGTTTGACTTATTCATTTTTTAACCTTTCTTTAAGAAATGGCCTCCTTTTGTGGCAAATATCAACAAGTCTATATAAAGCCCTTCATCAATGGGGATATTACATTCCAATTTTCTTTCTCTAATTATTACTACCAAAGAAGTTAATTAAAGAGGCAAAATGGCAATTAGTACTCGTGCTATTTTCGTGGCTACAATTGTCATATGTTCATTTTTGGCTGTTTGTGATGGTGAAATATTGTTCTCTACCCTCAAGAAATCTCTTGAAGTGAAGGCTGACCACAAAGGGGGCGGTATGTGCTGTATTAGTATTACCTATCCTTTTTTATTTTTCAGATTTGAGAAATATATATATATATATTTTTTTACTTATATGTAGTAATCGCATCTCTCTGACACTAAGTATTCCCCCACAACTGCAATTCAAGGCTTTAATTTGTTGCAAATTGAACTTGTCACTTTACAAAGGTTATAGGTTTGAGTTACCACGAAAGTGAAAAATGAATACTTCCCTATATGGATGATTGACTTTTATAGGTTTGGGGAATTATGTTTCTTAGCATTAGTCGGAAAATATTAAGTAAAATTTGTTTGATTAAAATATCAGATACATAGATTTAAGTTATCTTGTTGTACAATTTAACCTAATTATCGATCAGTATAATTACCTTTTAAATAATCTGATTGTTTTCAGTGTTGATGGGCGGGGAGGACATACTCACATTCAAGTGGTCCTTGAACACTACACTCCCAGCAGGGGCAGACTCAGGCTACAAGTCAGTAAAATTGAAGCTCTGTTACGCCCCCGTAAGCCAAAAAGATCGTGCGTGGAGGAAAACAGAAGACCACCTTAAAAAGGACAAAACTTGTCAATTCAAAATTGTGACCGTACCATACAAATCCTCAAACAACAATTACACTTGGACAATCAAGAGGGATATCCCAACTGCTACTTACTTTGTTAGAGCTTATATTTTGAATGCTAATGGTGAAGAAATTGGCTATGGACAAAACACTGATGACAAAAAGGTAAACAGCCTTTTCAGCATTCAAGCAATTAGCGGACGACATGCTACTTTGGACATTTGTTCAATTGTCTTCTCTGTTTTCTCTGTTGTTGCCCTCTTTGCATTTTTCTACATGGAGAAGAGAAAAGCCAAGGCAGGTAAGTGATGACGATGACGATGACGATGGATGGATCTACATTGTGTGATTATGTGGAAGGAAATTAAATAATCTCCTTTATTTTCGATGTATCGTAGACTTTTTTTTATATATAAGTTTAATACTGAGTTTGATGACTCATCATGTGTCATGCGTGACATTGTTAATTACCTTCTTGTTTTTAATTTAAACTCTGTACTTTTATTTGATGATGGAAGTTTGTTTTATCAGTTTTTTACATTTGTTTAATTATATGTTCTTGTTTGTTTTATATTGTAATGTACTCCCTCTACTTCATATTAACTGAATTTTTTAATTGTTCAAAGTTTAAATGGATGTTTGAATTTTTTTTCATATTTATCCTTTTCTTTAAAGAAGTTTTATTTTTTTAATTACAAAGTTATTTTTAAGATTTCATAAAAGACAATAGTGAATAATATGATTAAATTATATAAGAAAATAATTATCACCAAATTTGTTCATCACTTTTTGACTTTTTGGCCAAGTTACATTATAATGAAGTCCGTTGATTTTCTGATGGTTCGACTATTTATTTTATTTTTCAAACTTTTTATAATCTTTTCAACTGAACGAGTCGAAAGGACACATGATGAAAGTCGTCGGAAGAGGATGTGTTTGTACAATAAATTGTCCTGTTATAAATACACTCTGATTTGAATACTCCTCCGTTCCATATTAGTCTTTATATATATATATTAAGAAATTATAAATAAAAATATAATTTTACTAATTCATTTCTTAAAAAAAAAATTGAAAATTTTACAAATAAACATGCACTTCTAGAAAAAAAAACATGCAAGAGTAATATAGAAAAAAATTAATTTATGCTTTTTTGATTTAGTAAGATGGATAATTAATATGTGATAACTATTTTTAATAAGATAATCAACTAGTACTGAACGAAAAGAGTATTTATTTAGTACCTCTACAACTTCCGAAGAATCAAGCAAGTAGCTTTGTTAGCAGGTTTGTATCAACATCTTACGGTACCTCTATAATCTACTTTGTTATATTATAAACAAAGAAGTTAATTCAGTTCATTATTTATGAGTTTGAATTTTGAAATTGAATAATGTATTTTTCTCTCTATACTTATCTCTGTTGTATTTACTTTATAGTAATTCATATATAATACATTATCATCTCAAGCAAATACTTTGCAAAGGTACAAATTTTGTTTTCTTAATTAATGACAATTTTTTAAACTTTGAATTTATTGTTCTGAATATATCAGACACACTTGTTATTTCTCTTACCTCCTGGGTACTCTTGGACCTTGGAAACAGGGGCGGCGGAGGCGGCATATACTTACGGGTTCATCCAAATTCTTTCGGTGGAAAATATTACTATTTATACAATGTTAAAATTATTTTTTAGGTATGTATAATAGAAGTCGAACCTCCTTCCACCAGTTCGTGTGTTTACTTCTCACATTTTGAACCCCCTTATTAAAAATCCTGACTCCGCCATTGTTTGAAAAAACTCAAAGTTCGTTCAACATATAATCTTTCATTTGGAGACGTGAGTGCAACTTGTTCATGATAATCTTTCCAAATCCATTTTTTGTTAATTAATTCGGATGCCCTCTCCTTGATCTCAAATTATAATTATCAAGGAATTATTATTATTAAGTAATAAATCAGGCATAAAAAAAGTTGACAATAGACCATCAAATCTCTTTATAACGTTATTCGTTATAAAGACATTTCACAATAATGAAATGATTTTCTCTCAAGTCGATTTTTTATGTTATATTTTACTTCTCTTTAACATTATTCTATCTATTACAACGGTCCATCAGTTATGGTCATAACTTCACGAGAAAAAAACTATGAATATTTGCCTTTGTCACTGAGAGATTGAAATTTACGAAATGACCTACAATTTTAAAATCATTATGTCATGAAACTTTAAATTTTAAATTTTTTAATTAATTTTAACGGCATATGTTCCTTATATTTTAATTCTCTGTAGGTACGATACAATTAGTTATGAATTTAGTTAGTAAAGTTTAACGTTAAATATCATTATATATATATATATAACATTACCTAGTTATAACTATCATAAAACTTACCGACAAATATTAGCACTATAGAAAGATTTAATTTTACAGTCAAAATTGAATATTCTCTTAATCTTCATGATAGTGAAAGATGCCAACACCCTCCAAAATTTCAAGGAATCTCTCTGTGTATATAATATAATAAAGTCATGAGGCGCCCAAATTAATTTTGGGATTTAATTAACAAAGTAGCCAATATTAAGGTCAACGAATTCGGCTAAAGACTTAATTATCGAAGCTTGTACCTTTTTTTTTAAAAAGTCCGACGTTTGTTTGGTATTTATATTAAAGTCTAATTATTTTAAATTTGCTTTGCTTAAGCTTCTGTTTGGAAAAAATCACTCCCTATCAAAGTTTTTTTCATATTTTAAAAAAATAATAATCTTTTATTTACTCTTATTATTCAAATAAATCTTCTTAAAAGAAATAAAAAGATTTAAGAGTTCAAACAATAAAAATAGTTTGTCAAATAACTGATTTTTTTTTAATGAACATGTAAAAGGCTAAATGATAAATAAACAGGAACGAAGGGAATATACCATTTCTTTTATTTCAAAATCATATTTTGTCTTTGCAAGTCATCTAGGGGGTAGCATAATAATAATAATATAATTAATTATATGTATTCGAAAGTTCGTTGAATCTTCCACCAATATCAAGATACTCATAGAGATTCCAACTTTTCCTAAATTTCTCTTTTTAGTGAAGAGTTGAGGTTCCCCACTTGTATCCTTAATTTAATCAATTATATCAAAAAATATTTTTTAATTATTAGACATCACTAATTCATCATAATTAAACCCCTAATTTCATCCCTTGTTGATCACCCATAGTGCTAATGTACGTACCAAACGATATCTATAATTTACCTTTATGAACTTATATATAACTAATCGTTTTAAAAATTATTTTTTCAACGTTAGAGCAACAATTTGATAGAGGAATTAAAAACAAGGATTAAATTTTTCTTGACTAAGTACGTTAGATATTTTAATGGGCCAACCATTGGGTGGTGTATAATTTATTTATTTATTTATTTTTGGATGGTGTGTATTGAACGGTTAGATAAATGTCAAATTCAATTTTGTCTTGTCATACTCCATATTAAGCAAAGTCTAACTTATATCGTCACTTATATAAATTAGTGGGTTCAACATACCAGATAGAATGTGGTATAGTAGATGAGTTGTTTCTCCCTTAATTAAAGATTTCGAGCGAATTTGAATATGATTTTTTTTTAATAGGGAGTATTTTTTTCGAATGGAGCTCTACCCGAATTCAGAGGACTAATGTGGATATGAGACACCAGTTAAAATTTTTTATAAAAAAAGTGGGTTCACATAGTGTATATTTCTTTTTATATTTCCATCTCCATACAATCTCTCTCTTCCTCATACTTTGGAAGTTCAAAAATCATGGCAACTTTTTCTGGTATTTTTGTTGCCTCAGCAATTGTTTTTTCTTTCTTTGGAATTATCATTACTTATGCTGCTCTTTTCTCTTCCCTTCAACAAACTCTCCTAATCAATTCTTCACCTTCACAAGGACAAGGTATGCCTTTTTTCTGGACAATCATTTTAATTTACTATTTTTTTTAAAAGTATTCTAATAATTAGATTAATACCTTGAAAGTTGACTCTTAATAAAAAAATATCGATCTATAATTAATGAATTTAATATTTTTATAGTGCACTTGTAGCAACCTTTTTCCATTCTTATTTGAGTATATATATTCCTTCAGTTTGAAGGGATAAGGTAATGGGGTGTTACCATGGTCGGGTTGGTAGGAGATAAAAGTTCGGTTCGTCGTAAAGTTATATCGTATAAATAGATAAAATAGAATCTTTTTCTTATATATAAACTGTTGAATATTTCTCTTAATATAAGTGAAAGTAAGAGCATGTTTGACATTATTGTTGGGAGGTTACAAACACTTATTTTAAGAAAAAAATATTTTTATTGAAAAATTAGGTGTTTGGCAAATGCTTTTAAATAGAAGCAGAAACAAGAAACAGTTTTTCTGTTGATGGGAAGAAACTAAAAATTTCTTTTTTTAGAAAAAGTAAAAGCAGAAACAAAAAAATTATTTTTCTCAAGACTAAAATATCCCTTTCATATATACATATTTACCAATATATCTCAATTAATTAACATATCTCATAAGTTTGGTTAAATTTCATTTAAGAATTTTATTTTTTATTTGTGTATAATAAATTTTATATTTTATTTTACGTTTATATATTATTATTTTATATTTTACATATTATTTTACGTCTAATTTTACAGAATTAGAAAAAAAAAATAACAATATTTTTGTAAGACTAGAAAAAGAGGAAAAAAACAACAATTAAATATTTCAGCCCTCCCAAAAAGGTATAATATTGATTGAAAATTTAAATATGTACATTTTAATTTAATAAAATTAAAAGTTTAATTAATTTTTTTTATAATAGATATTTAAAATAGTTTCTCTGTAAAATAATTTTAATATTAAAAGTACATTAATAATTATCTTTTTTCATAATTTGACTCTCAAAAACACTTTTTAAAAAAGATCAGGCAAACACAATTTGCTTATGAAAAGCACTTTTCAAATGAATTAGCCAAACACAAATTATTATTTTTCAAAAGTACTTTTCTGAAAAGCCATTTTAAAAAGTGCTTCTAAAAGTAAGCTGATTTTAACAGCAATGTCAAACATGTTCTAAGTTGTAACGTAATGGTTCAAAAGTTTTTGTAAGTCGCGTGTTTGAATTTCCATCTTTATAACATTTTAGTATCTCTTTTACAGTGTGTTCAGTAGGAAATAAAACATTTTCTTGAATTTTCTTTAGGAAAATAATTAATAGATTATTTATTTTCTTGCGTTCGATATCTAAATAGAAAATATTATTAAAAGTAAAGTACTATACCTTAGATAAATACTACGGGAAGTAGGGGTGTAGGGTTGTTGGGATGGAGACTATAAGGTGTGATGGAGGATAGGAAAGACATAATCAACCTGGAACCACCTGTGAAGCCTATTTCCTCAAATTTTAATGAACTTGTTTTTCCGTTGAGAAATTATTTTCTTCGAAACAAACACCCGGACTCCGTAATTAGGTGTTAATATTGAATTTGTGTTGTGCAGTGCTGCAAGCTGGAGAAGCACAAGTGACAATAACATGGTCATTGAACAATAGCTACCCAACAGGTACAGACTCGAATTACAAGACAGTGAATGTTAAATTATGTTATGCCCCAGTGAGCCAATTGGACAGAGGATGGAGAAAATCCAACAACAATCTCAAAAAGGACAAAACTTGCCAAATAAACCTTGTCACCATGCCATATAAACCTTCAAACAACAATTTCACTTGGACTATACACAAGGATGTTCCTACTGCTACCTATTTCATTAGGGCTTATGTCTCTGACTCTGCTGGTGAAGTTGTTGCCTATGGCCAAACAACTGATGCTCACAAGAAAACCAACTTGTTCAAAATCACAGCAATCACAGGCCGCCACATCACCATAGACGTATGCGCAGCCTGTTTCTCTGTTTTCTCCGTCATCTCCCTAGTCGGATTCTACTTCGTTGAGAAGAGAAAGGCGGTCAAAATTTCCCAGCTAAAATGATCGTTATTTGCTTCTTTTTATCATATATTAGACTTAGGTAGAAGTAAGTAGTATGATGTTCAAGCATGTTATATTTGTTATCTGTATAAAATAAGTACCAAGCATTGGTGTTGTTGGGTTTAGCTATGAAAACAAAGTCAATATATTGAATCTGTCAAATGATAAGCCTAAATCCGATAGATCTCTAATTCTAGATTTATGCCAAAAACTGAAAGAAAGAAAAATGGAGGTAGAATGAGATGTATATCAGTTGACATCCTTTTTTTGTAACCGCGAAATGTGGTTAAACTTTACATACTGTAGATTATTTTTTGTTGCTACTAGCAAGATGGCCTAGTGACGAAAAACCATCTCAGTGCTCTTCATTCTATCAGTACCAAAAAGTAATAATCTATCATCAAAAGCATCTATGTGTCCGAAAGAATCAGTACCAGGAGGGCACTCAAGAGCTGCTTCAAGGACGCGATGATGTACACCATGGGAGTCAACTGATTGTCCACCTTTATGGTCGTGTCCACCCATACAGACCTTCACACAGCTATAGCGATGTATCACATCCATCACTTCATCATAGTTCCACAACAACGCTGCAAAAGATGAAGCTCCAGGATCCAAAGGTAAATGGCAACACACTATTACATTTTGATTCAACTTGGTAGCTTCCTGAAGGACATGATCCAGCCATTCCAATTGTTCTTTTCCAACACCTCCATTGAACATGAGAAACCTTCTTGCTAGTCCCACAAGTCCACTTGGACTGTTTTTGTCTGAATTTGGGTTTTTCTCCCGAAGAACTTTCAAGGCCTTCAAAGTATTTGGGTGATCTTCCGGCCAACCAATGGCACTGATATCATAAGCATCTAGGATTACAAATCTGTACTCCGGAATTGGAGAAAAATCAAAATAGGCACGACCATCATGGCCAGGGATTCTCAACAATGGAAGCAAGTCCTTTCGAGGAAGATTGTAAAGGCAGTGATTCCCAATCATGTGATAGACAGTGCCATTGAA
This sequence comes from Solanum etuberosum, assembly GCA_029582245.1. Classification (NCBI taxonomy): domain Eukaryota; kingdom Viridiplantae; phylum Streptophyta; class Magnoliopsida; order Solanales; family Solanaceae; genus Solanum; species Solanum etuberosum. The sequence continues at coordinate 31,600 of JAJONR010004822.1, read as the reverse complement.
TTTGTCAAATTCATCAACAATATTCTTGACAGCAATCATTGACTGGTCTTTGGGACAATACCCATCGACAATGTCCCCAAAATTAAGAACAAACTTAGGCTTTTCTTGATTCCATTTCTTAACTGCCCTTTGCAACACACTAACACTGTGCCGGTAATACCTAGGAACACCAAGGAATGAGGAGCCGTCATCAATATCAGCATACTGGACATCTGAGATGACACCAAAAGAGAGAAGTGGCTGCTTCCCTAGTGGACATAGAAGACCATTTGCATATCCCATTGCCTACCACCACGCTCTAAAAGAGATGTAATCAAAGCTGTGGTTGATCTGAATAACTAATCAGAGGAGTGAAGATACATCTGAAAAGTTAAAGAAAATAAAGATATCAAATACAGTTTAAAACAATAAAACTAAAGTAGTATAATAACACATTTCTATTGTAAGGCCCAAGTTGATTCAGAACGAATAGACAAAACAAACTTGCATATGAAATTAATAAATACAAACAAATACTAAGGGGGAGCGCTACTTCTCTCAGTAGAAACTCCCATTACTCAATACACATTAGATTCAGAAAGATAGAAACTAGCATCCTTGATATGAGGCTGTTTTCCTGTGCTGATATGAAGAAGCCTGTCCTGTATCTGAAATGCTTCCACAGCGCTCAGTGGACAGGGTTCTAGAAATCTTTACCGGTCTTATCATTTTGCACTCAGCCTTGGTTACATGATGAGCTCCCCGTAACTTCCAAATCCTGATGGTCATCTATTTTTTACCAAATCAGCCATTCAAAGACCATCTCAATCCTCCAAGCAAATTAAAAATTATGGAATGAACATTACAGTCAGAAAGAATTATGAATTTTATCATATGCTAGTGTTTTTAATGTGTGCGCCCTTTCTTTTTCGAATTAATTAATATATTTATTACTTTTATTTTTTAAGCACAAAATTTGTAATCTCTAAGAGAAGGACTTGATTCATGCAGCCAAAAAATGTTAGTCAACAAAAAGTCCATGATTCCATCATGGTTGCTAAAATCCCCCATCTAATCACAAAGAGGAGAAGAAATACTTGATTCCATATTAATTTCATAAAAGTAATACTCATTCATAGCTTTAGGACAGAAACAAAATTCAAGAACAGAAGGTTATTGAGCCCAGTTATAAGGGGCATGAATTTCCTCAAAGCCAGTTTCACGTGTAACCTAATTCAAGCATGTTAAGAGACATGTGCCAAAACTTGTCATGGTTCAATGACCCTTTCTCCATCTTGAAATGCAAGCTTCCTTTCACATTTATGAGAAGTTCAGAAAGGGCCTAGGATTCACTGACTCAGACAGGCACAGTCAATACGAATATGTGCACATGCATCTTGGACAGGCACAGTCAATACGAATATTTCAACCATGGCTTTACACATATTTGGCGCAGGACAGGAAAGGTTCTCGAGGAAAAGAACACAGGCTTTAGTAGATTGAAAGAAAAAAAGAAACAAGGCAAAATTTGGACAGCCCTCAAAGGTGCTTGTCTACCCAAGATAATCTCTGAGAAGTATCCAGTTGGCATTGTCCAGTAGCAGATATGTAGTATAAGTTTCTTTCAATTTCGGGACTAAGTTGGGCACAACCCCAACGCAGGGAGGCAGGCAGTGGAAGGCTGGAGCAGATGGAAGTTGACAGAGGCAATTAGAAAGTTGGGAAGATGATCCCAACAAGCACTTTCTGGTGTCTTTGGCAAGAAAGGGATTGCAGATGTTTTGATGGCATTTCAACTCCTAAGGATTCTCTAAAAGCTAAATGCCTTGTGTATCTCTTTAGTTGGAGTATCTAGCCCCTGTAAGTAATGTTGTTCCCCTCGTAGACTTAATGAGCTCACTTACTCTACCTTAGCCCTTACTACTTTTGACTTTCTGGTAAGCTTTCCTGGACAGGTTCTACTATGTTGTTATGGAGCTAACATCGATCACTTATGTAACTTTGCATCTTCTTGATGCCTGCATTGAAGCACCTTATTTCATCAAAACAAAGAAGGGCAAAAAGAAGGGCTTTAAGAAAAGCTCTGTCTAGTAGATAGACGCTCCAACAGTTACACGTGATGTCATCTGTCAAATATCAGCAGGAAGGATATGGGAAAAGAATTAGCCATTGAGGTTGTTTATGGGTACTTTAAAAAGTCAAGATTATTGGAGCTGGATCTTGAGAAGAGCCAATATAACTTATGCCCTTTCACATTACTTCATCAAAAAGGAAGCCATCCCTATAACCTATCACAATTTCAGGGATTTCAATTACTTCTGCCATATCAGAACTATTTCTGTTCTCAATCAATTAGTCTAATATCAATGAGCTACAATTTTGTTCATAAAGCATTTAGAAGAACATACTAAATTTTACAGCAACAACGTAAAAGATTATAGTTACAGCAAACTAAAAACAAGAAATCTATAAGCACATACGTATATGATAAAATAGTTCTTTTGATTCATCCACAATTTTAAATACGGAATTAAGCACAATCAAATTCAAATAAGGAATAACAGCACAAAAAAACACATGAACTCCAAAAGATCAAACCTATAGACATCCACATAAATAGCTCAATGTGGAGTCAGAGAAACAAAATTTTTGATTATTCCCAAAAGTACACATATGGGGTTTGATAAAGGTTGAATCTTTCCATACACAAAACTGAAAAGGGCATTATAATTTTTTCTGTTTTATAGCAAGAAGCATCAATATATGCAGAGAAAAATCTAAGAGAAATATGCAAATACTAACGTACCCAAATTGTATCTTGTGAATTAAGTCTTGCGCAGAAAAAAGGGCTTTGAAAGGAAAAGAGGAATGGAGAATTTGACGATTATGAGGAAGCTGATATATAGCAGCTATTCACCACGTTTAATTGGTCAAATATGATTACAATTCCAACCCCAAATCAAATCTGCAGGTAAAATAAAAGACACGATTAGGCTCTGCCACGTGTATGGTAAAATAAAATTAGATCATCGGGTAATCTATCTACCTCTTCACATGTACAGGCGGCTTCACCTTATAATTTCACTAGTGAATATTGTATATGTATTTGTCTTTGTAGGGACTCTTTCAATGACTTTTTAGGTTATGTTTGTCCAAAATCTACTCAAAGATGAGTTGATTTCCTTCTCTCCTAAGAAAATAAGATTTTGAATCCTAATTAAATATGAACACAGTAAAATTATGAAGTTAATTATTGAGGCATTTTATTATGAAAATAATTTAAAATTTTAATTTAATTATATTTATCCGTCAATTACAAATTATTCTGCTAATGTATTTTTTTTTTTTTGGTTAAACGGAATATTTATATATAATATTAAATTAAAACGCCTTTACATTACAGAGTTTGGGATCTGGCTACTATCAAAATCCAAGAGTACTGAAAGATTACCAAAAGAAGCTGGCTTATTACAAATTGAAATAGATACTAACTTAATAGTTAACATTCCTTGTTTATCTGCAGCCACTATGTGACTCGTAGAAACTGGAGGAGCGACAAAGATGTTCTTTAGGTTGCACGTTGCTAGCTGGACTCCTTCTTTAGCAAGGGTGTTTGCCATCTTGTTGGCCTACTGGAAGTTATGCCGGATCGTCGGACGCCTCAACTTCCTCAGTAGTGACATGCAAGCCAAAATAGAAAAATTATAATCTGGCCTTGTGAGTTCCAGCAATTCTAATAGATCTGTGGAGTCTGTCACAATTTCAAATGGATGAATATTGTGATCTCGAACTAGCATTAGATCATGTTTACGGACCTCTATTTCAATAAAAATGTGATTTCTCACATTAACTTGAGAGCTCGATTCGATTACCCATTCATCCCTATAATTTCTAATGACCCCTCTGATACCACACAAGTTGGCCCTATCATTTTGAAAGGAATAGACGTCATCTATGTTGAGTTTAAGGTAGTTAGCAGATTCTTGCTAATATATTTATTATATCTAATATAAGATTATTAATTTATATTTCATGATTAATAGTATATATCTCAATATCTATATTGAGAAAATTTCAGAAATAGCAAAGACAATAGACATAATAAGCGTAATTTTCCCTATATTGAATTGTATAAAAGATAATTTTTTATTTCAACCAATAAAAATATACATAATTTATAATTTCATATGGACTAATGTACCCTTAGCTTGATCATTTGATCAATCAAAATGGTTGACTGCTCATGGTCTTAAGAAATATTTTCATTATCGAGATTCAACCGGCTATTGGAGTGATATCTATAATTAAAAATTTAACTAATATAGCATAAATAATTATTTTCATGGTCTCAATTTATTTGATGTTGTTTAACTTGATAAGATTTAAACAAAAATAAAAATTATAGTCTAAAACAAATCAAAAAGTTGGATAGCTATAAATCATCATATTCCCTTTCGAGACAAAGTTTCTCATTCCTAAAAAAAACAAATGTCAATCTCAGATCAACAACTCTTAGTAATAATTACTTTGCAGCATATGAAATAGTTGTGCTTATGCCTCAAACATCAATAGGAGCATAAAACATTCAAAAGACAATTAAGCCAATTAAAATGAAGGGAAGGTGCGAACGCGGAAGAAATTGTTGAAAAGCAGCTAATGAAATTAAATAATATTTAAATATAAAGGTACATTATTTTTTTAAAAAAATTAACTTAAAAATATATATCACGTAATGGAAAAAGGGGGAGTATTATTGTAAAAACGGTATGATCACTTGAGCATCATAGTTAGAAGTTTTTTTTTTTTTTTTTGCCCGATATTCGATATGCATATAAAATTGAAACTAATTTAAATTTGCGTCAGATTAGACGGGTTCACAATTTACATTGAAGTAGAAGGAGTATTTTGTTTAACCAAACAAAAAAAATACGAATAGGAATAAGATGGAGTTTGAATTGACTTAAAAGTTGGTCAAGCCTACTTTTAAGTCAGTTTTTGACTTCTGCAAATGTTTGATAAATATATAAATAACTTAAAATAAATTTAAAAATGACTTAAAATAAGTTAGGAAGTGTTTGACAATATTAAAAATAACTTAAAATAAGTTTAAAATGAATTAAAATAAGTTAAAATCCAAAAGTAGGTCTCCCCCTACTTTTTATTTTTTTGACGCAAAAGTCATTTAAGGTTTATTTTTTATTTTTGACTTAAAAGCTACTCCCTCTGTACCTATTTATATGTCACTATTTTTAACTTCACGTGTATTAAGAAATTAAATAAGCTTACTATTCTACCCTTATTTATTTATTTATTTTGAAGTCAACTTTTCAATCAATAAATATGAATTGATTTATTTTGATTAATTAATTTGACCAATAAACATGAATTATTCACTTAATTTTTTCTATGTTGGTCAAATGTATATTTTTAAGGCTAATAACTCACAAATGTAAAATAAGAAAAATATTGTAATTTATACATTGATTTTATAAAATGATAAATATTACTTCCTTTGTCCAACAATAGTTGTTCACTATTGACTTGGCACACCTCTTAAGAAACTATAATACTATATCACCCTTTGAATATAATAAATATAATGTCTTGAAAAATATAATAGAGAAATGACTATAATTAATGATAAAGGTAAATTAGGAACTAAGTATAAAATTATCCATGCATTTCATAAAATTGACAAGTATTATTGGACATCTATTTTTAGTGTAGTGGATAAATATTATTGAATGGAGAAAGTACTATAAACTTACGATTTATAATAAGAATAACATATAAAAAATAATAGTTAAACCAATTCAAACGGGCTCTAAATAAAGAATATAATTTGGTAAGAGCGAGTACACGTCCACCTACTTTATTTGGTCCCAATTTCTTATTCATCACTCGTCAGCACTTTATTTTGTCCCAATTTCTTATTCATCACTCGTCAGCAACCAGTCACCCATAAAACCCTCTCCAAATCCTTCCACTAGAACAACTCATTTTCAACCTTCTTCCGCCGCAACAATCACCGCCGCCACTGCTGCCGTCTCACCACACTGAGCTACGCTCCGAATAGTTTACCACAATGGCGGCTTCAGCTTCTTCAACTATGCTTTTATCTTCAAAATCTTCACGCGCCTCTCTCTCATGGAAAAACCAGCTTGCTTCCACCTCTGCCTGTCGCGTCTCCGGGGTTACTCTCCCGCGCAGAAGCCTCCGTCAGTGTCCGAGGTTCATCGTTTTCTCTATGGACGCCAAACCTACGGTTCTCGTTGCTGAAAAACTAGGCGAGGCTGGACTGAAACTTTTAAAGGAATTCGCGAATGTTGATTGCTCATATAACTTGAGTCCTGAGGAGCTGTGCACTAAGATCTCTCTTTGTGATGCGTTGGTTGTGCGGAGTGGAACAAAGGTGACCCGTGAGATCTTTGAATCTTCTGGTGGACGGCTGAAAGTTGTTGGACGTGCTGGTGTGGGGATTGATAACGTTGATCTTGCGGCGGCAACAGAGCATGGATGCCTTGTGGTTAATGCCCCCACTGCTAATACAGTTGCAGCTGCCGAGCATGGAATCGCCCTTCTCACTGCTATGGCTCGGAATGTTGCTCAAGCTGATGCTTCTGTCAAAGCTGGTAAGCGTTTAGCTTTTTTTTTTTTAGAGGCAGATCTAGAATTTTAAGTCCGTCAAACTACCAACATAACCATTACTTACTTTGTGACAGTGGGTGCAAACTTAGTTAAATATATTTTCAAAAATCTTCCAACTAGAGGCTGTGCGAAAGTCTCAATCTGCCCCTGCATCTTTGTGATTTTGAATACAATGACATGCCCGCGAATATAATCCTCAATGAGTTTGTGTTGTGAATGAGAGATATATCTTATGAAATGCATGCATTATGGTCTCGCAAGGTTGATTAGATCTATGTTAAGTTGATCTGAATGTTTGTTACCTTGAAAGAGAAAAGATTGTAATTTGACATAAATCTTATTCAAGTTAAATACATGCACATATTCTTTGGTAGTATCTGTAGCAATTTTTAATACAGTAAAGACAACCTTTTTAATTACATTTGTTACAGTACCTTCTAAAAAGGAGAACTTATCATTTAGAGGGTGTGTATTACTGTAATGTGAGTTGGAGTAGCTTAATAAGTAGGATTGGTCTATGACTTTCTTGATTCAAAGATAGAAATGCTTGATGAACACGGGAATTGATGAACATAGTTTATATATCTGGAAGAAATAACTTTATCAATGTTGGTGTAAGTAGGAAAAACTGGGAGATTCAGGCTCAAACCCTAGCTACAACACTTGGTCTTGTCTTAGTTATTAGGCTTACCCAGTACCTGTCCTATTCTTGTGGGATGCACTAGTCAAGGTACAGGCAAGCTGACACTGTCATAAAAGAATTGCCCAAAGGATGATCCACTGCTAATTGGTTTTAATATTTGTTCTGCTGTCAGTTCTAAGGCCACTTCTTTTTCTTTTTGGAAAAACTCTAAGGCCACTTCCATCTGTTCCGGATCATTACCCAAAATATGGAACCCTCAATCCAAACTGTCTTTAACTTGCCACCTTCTTTTTCCGGATGTTTATTTGCTTGGGGTAGATTTCTGAAAATATTGGTTTTCCATGGCTGCCAACGAATTCCCCTGATATACTTGTTACTTTGACTTGCCTCTAAAAGTTTGTATCATGATATGGTTTCCAGGGAAATGGCTGAGGAACAAATATGTTGGTGTCTCCCTAGTAGGCAAAACACTTGCTGTGATGGGTTTTGGGAAGGTTGGATCAGAAGTTGCAAGGCGAGCTAAGGGGCTTGGCATGCATGTCATTGCTCATGACCCATACGCCCCTGCTGACCGTGCACGTGCTATTGGTGTGCAGCTTGTGAGCTTTGATGAAGCCCTTGCTTCTGCAGATTTCATCTCACTTCACATGCCACTGACCCCGGCTACAAAGAAGATCCTGAATGATGAAACTTTTGCAAAGATGAAAAAGGGTGTACGGATTGTGAATGTTGCTCGTGGGGGTGTGATTGATGAAGAAGCTTTGGTGAGGGCACTTGATGCAGGCATTGTGGCACAGGTCCTGTCTCTTCATCTTTGAGACACTTGAAACCTATGAATTAGTAATTATTTGTTGAGCTATTGTTGTCTCTATATGTCCCTCAACCTTCATGCCTGTTGGAATTTCAAGTGTCCAGAAGCCATTCTTAGTTGTCTTCCACCCGTCCTCTCCATTGCGGGATTACACACTAGAAATAGACTTCTTCACTGTCAGTCTATGTAATTATACTAACATATAACTCCTGTCACAGGCAGCACTTGATGTTTTCACAGAGGAGCCGCCACCAAAGGATAGCAAGTTGATTCAACACGAGAATGTGACTGCAACTCCACATCTTGGTGCTAGTACTACAGAGGCTCAGGTTTGTGCACATTACATTCATGTATGCCACACTTTTTCATCCAGTTCATGCATTTACTAATACTCTCTGAATGATTGTCCAGGAAGGTGTGGCAATTGAGGTCGCTGAAGCAGTTGTTGGCGCCTTGAAAGGGGAGCTCTCAGCTACTGCTGTCAATGCACCTATGGTCCCTGCTGAGGTACATGCTTTCAGTATTACCAGTTATCACCTGCGATTATTCATATTTCAGAGGTGGTTAGAAGGGTTTGTGCAGTACTTAACTAAACTAGCATGCCCATGTAGGGCGTCTTTCATTTATGTAATTAGCCTGTAATCTGTGTTATTGTAGCCAAGTCAATACCGATATGTAGAGAAGTGGTTTATCTTTCCCCCCCTGTAGTTTCTTAATGGGGGAGTTGCTAGTTGAATTGATAAAACAAATGTTTGAATTTAGTTTTTGCTACCCCTCTCATGCAGGTGCTATTAGAGCTGAAGCCTTTTGTTGTACTTGCTGAAAAACTTGGTAGACTTGCTGTCCAGCTAGTTGCCGGTGGAAGTGGTGTTAAATCAGTGAAAGTAACGTATGGTTCAGCTAGAGCACCTGATGATCTTGATACAAGATTGCTTCGTGCCATGATAACTAAAGGGATGATTGAGCCAATTTCTAGTGTTTTCATTAACTTGGTAAATGCAGATTTCACTGCTAAACAAAGGGGACTACAGATATCTGAAGAACGTCTTCTCCTAGATGGTTCACCAGAAAGTCCAGTGGAGTTCATTCAGGTTCAGATAGCCAATGTAGAATCCAAGTTTGCCAGTGCTATTTCTGACTCAGGAGAGATTAGAGTGGAGGGTAGAGTTAAGGATGGAGTCCCTCATTTGACAAAGGTCGGGTCTTTTGAAGTGGATGTGAGCTTGGAAGGCAGTATCATTCTTTGCAGTCAGGTTGATCAGCCAGGAATGATTGGAAAAGTGGGTAGCGTCTTGGGTGAGGAGAATGTGAACGTCAGCTTTATGAGTGTTGGAAGGGTTGCTCCTAGAAAGCAAGCTGTTATGGCTATTGGGGTGGATGAACAACCCAGCAAGGAGTCACTAAAGAGGATTGGGGAAATTCCTGCCATCCAGGAGTTTGTTTACCTTGGATTATAGGGTACTACTATAATTTTTGGGATCTGAATTCTTTATGAAGCAAAATTTGGTCATGTTGTTGTTTACAAGTAGATTAGTGTAGGATAATAAACTATCGGCTTTGTGATTACTGGTCTTTTTCCTATATTGAGTTTTTCAATATGACATTTTGTATTTCTTTTTTATTTTAAGAGATATGAGCATTTCCTTGTTCCGCCCCCTGTTCAAACAAACGCCTCATTACTTTTGTCTTTGCTAGGAATTATGTGTGTGTTTGAGATGTTGCAAGTGTTAGTTGTGTGCTTGGAACTAAATTAGGTATGGTTGGAATGGTGTGGATGATTAGAACATGGGTTGTTTGTGTCACGCTCTGGGGGTAGGCCAGGTAGGTCTGTAGGGAACACATCTGCATACTCTCTAACCACAGGAACTGAGTCAACTGAAGGGCCCTCCCTACTCATATCTCGCACATAGGCCAAATAAGCTAAACACCCAGAAGCAACCAACCGCCTAGCATAAAAGAGATGATCCCCGTCCTCTAAGTCTGGCAGGGCGGCCACATAGACTGGTGGCGGCTGAACCTCTGGTGCCGCTGCGGCAGGCTCATCCTGCGGCGCTGGAGCTGGTGCTTGTCGTACCTCCCTAATAGCTGCTAGTATCTGAGCCAGCATGACATGGAGATCAGGAGCTGCAGCTGGTGCAGGTGGTGGCTGGGCTGACCCCGGCCCCACTGGCTATGGAGGTACATATGCTGCCTGGGGCTCCTCCTCCCTATCTCGGGCCGGTGCTGCGGCCCTGCCTCGAACTCGGGGTCGGCGTCTACCCCAAGCTGGGGCTCTGTCTGCAAGCCCGAGTGCATCACCCCCAGCCGCGCCACCTCGAGTTCGAGCCATCCTGCGAAAGAGTGAAACAAGTGAGATTTCAAGGAATCAATAAGACACACGCTGCACGAAAGTGAAACGAAAGAGGAAATCTTCCTAAAGACATCCTGTAGCCTCCCGAAGATAAGTTACAGACGTCTCCGCACCGATCCACAGGACTCTACTAGACGTTAGCTCTGTACAAGTGAGACCGGTGAACCTGGGGCTCTGATACCAACTGTCACGACCCGATTTCTCGAGTCATGATGGCACCTACTATAACCCACCAGTAGGTAAGCCAACTCGTAACCCGGAACAACAAGTAATGGGTCTGAGGGAAGAAACTAAACAAGAATAGACAAAATTTAAGATGACAATATAAGCAGGCGGAAGCAAACCAAAACATATATATACAAATAAAGATCCCTCCCAGAACCTGGAAGTCACTAGTACAGAGCTACTACCAAGACGAGTACAAGTCCCAAAAGTGAACCACAGAAACTAGACTGTCTCGAAAGGCAAAAGACAAGTTTATATATACAGATGGAGACTGAAATAGTACAAAACGCCGTGTGCTCACCCCCGTCTCCGGGTTAGACTACTCCAAGCTCGATATCAACGCCGACCACTGGTGCTCGGACCTGCATCACGAAAACAGATGCAGAGCGTAGCATGAGTACCAAAACAACAGGTACCCAGTAGGCATCATAGGCCGACTTAGCTCGAAGAGTAAAGGCAATATGAAAAGAAGGAATAGCACAAACAGAGGTCAAGAGCGGAAGTCTAAGTAAACAATGGAATGCACACGAGTGTAGAAAGAACTAACTAAAGTAATCTATAAGCTAACTACACCTAACTGGACCCCCATAAGCCCAGAAGGTACACTCGTGCGCAAGTTTAAATAAAAACCCAAACGGACCCCCATAAGCCCGACGAGTACACAAAATAACTATAACTAAAGAGAACTGTATCTGGTGCACCCTCGCCTCGCCTATAAGACAGCCATTTTCAGCTTTTCTTCTAAATTTCAAAGTTGAGTATTTTGAGCTATAGAGCTCCAAATTGGGTGATTCAAGAGGCTACATTGTGAGATATTTCGAGGAGAACGCGTTGGTGAACTCAGAAGCTGCTTTGGGACCTTCGTTTGAGGTGAATTCTCGTTTTTACCTGCTGCCATGACTACTCTGTGAACTAAATTTGTGGGATATTTTGGAACTTGATTTCTCCCTCATTCTAAGTCTGAATTTGATGATTCCAGTGGTTATATTGAGTGGTTTTTCGAGGAGAACGTCGTGGTATTGTCGGAATTCACTGTAGACCTCCCGTTCTGGTAAATTTACTGATTTCAGCTGCAGTCCCATTTCTAGTTCTTGAGAAAATCCGGGTTTTGGTTGCATGTTGATATTGTGATGTTCCCGAGCCCCGAATTGTGTCCCATTTTGGGACATGAGCTCGGGGAACTGATTAGGACCTATTTTTTTGGGGTTAATTCCGGAATTTCCAGCGCGGGTCCCACTTTCCCCGTTTTTGACCCCGAAATTGGTCCGCCTCCGTTTCTTGCAAATTTAGTGTCTAAACGACCGTAATAATGTTGGGATTCTATTATTGATAGCGTGACAGCGCTTTGAGGCCGTTCGGAAAGGGAAAACTCCGGAGAAGTGACTTTGGAGCGCGCGTGATCGGCCTACAGGTAGGCTACGGCCTCCCTCTCTTAGATTGAGCTCGAGAATGTGTTTGCATGTTGATTAGTTGGGATTTGGGTTGGGTAGTTATTGAATCATGATAGGTGTTTAGAAATCATGTTTTCAACCTATTTCGGGAATTATCGGTTAAGTGTGAGCATGCTATGTGTTATTAATTGACCCTTTTTGCTATGTGGAGTACTTGTATGTATGATTACTGTTTATTTGAAGCACGTTGGGCCTTAGCTTAGGTTTGACTAGGGCTTGCCTTAGAAATGCATGATTCGGAACCGGTAGGCCTTAGTTTTGCCTCGACGTCGCTCGGCCGGCTTCGATCCCTATAGACTGGTGTAGCAGACTTGAGTCTGATAGTTATCTATAAGCTAACTATACCTAACTGGACCCCCATAAGCCCAGAATGTACACTCGTGCGCATTCCATTGTTTACTTAGACTTCCGCTCTTGACCTCTGTTTGTGTTATTCCTTCTTTTCATATTGCCTTTACTCTTCAAGCTCAGTCGGCCTATGATGCCTACTGGGTACCTGTTGTTTTGGTACTCATGCTACGCTCTGCATCTGTTTTTGTGATGTAGTGGCCGGCGTTGATATCGATCTTGGAGTAGTCTGACCCGGAGACGGGGTTGAGCATACGGCGTTTTGTACTATTTCAGTCTCCATCTGTATATATAGACTTGTCTTTTGCCTTTCGAGACAGTCCAGTTTCTGTGGTTCACTTTTGGGACTTGTACTCGTCTTGTTAGTAGCTCCGTACTAGTGACTTTCAGGTTCTGGGAAGGATCTTTATTTGTATATATATGTTTTGGTTTGCTTCCGCCTGCTTATATTGTCATCTTAAATTTTGCCTATTCTTGTTTAGTTTCTGCCCTCAGACCCATTACTTGTTGTTCCGGGTTACGAGTTGGCTTAACTACTGGTGGGTTATAGTAGGTGCCATCATGACTCGAGAAATCGGATCGTGACAGTTTGGTAGGGTGGATTAGGCAAAATAATGGTTTTTCTTGTACACTTTATTTAATACTATTCTCATACATTACATTTTTTTATTACCTCTCTTGGAGCACCCCCACTTTACTAGCTTGATGACTCAAACCCACAACATTAAGGTTAAGGGTTGCGCAACCTCTCTTTGTCATACTACTCTTACACAGAAAATCATACCATCAACAATACCAATACCATTCTTATGCTTATACACCCTATCCATTACTTTTTAAAAACCATGCCATGTATGTTATTTTTAATAGAATAAATCAAACATTCGATATGAAATAACGTCAGGATTAATAATCCCAACTTACTAGTCCTAGTACTATTTGTGTTGTGGGAGGAATAGTTGGCCTCATTATATGGCCTTGGATCATCTTTTGACTTAACTTCTGGGTCACTTGGTAAGAAATTCACATGAGACAAGACATCTGAAATGTAGTAAATGATATTGCTAGTGTAACTAGTCAATTGGTACTTCAACCTCCATCTTCAAACCAACATACTTGTACCATTACAATGTCTGCTAATGATTAATTGATAATCACCTTCATGTTGAAATACTATTAATAACAATCTTCTATTGTTTGAATCAGACAGTTCCTATAGTACTGTCAATCACAATCATAGCCAACAGAAAGCATATGAAAACTACCGGCATCACCCGGAGAAAATGTTATCACTATTGTTGCTCATTGTTTTTCAATACAAAATATCTTTCTAACTTCACTCTGAAGGCGAAGACACCAGCCATCTGACTTCAGCTTCAGTACCACCAAAACCATTTTTGTAGCATCATGACAACAGAAACTACACTTTCAATGCCAACAAAATTTTGCAAGGGGTACGGCTCAAACAAAAGCCAGTCATTATTTTCCTCTATCTATAACTCTATTATCACGCTAAATCAGGTGAAAATAATAATAAAAAGTAAGAAACAGAACAATCAAGGCATGCACACAGCACAAAATCCCTGTATGATCCATGTACCGAGAAGAAAAAATGTGGCAGGCATAGTGTTCCTTCAGGCCTTGCCTAGTATAATTAAGGGAAGTAACTTCCATTTGTCTAAATACCACTGTTGGTCCAGCTTTTCTTTTAATTATGCGAGCCGTACTGTCCATTATCACAAGGTTGAAGTATTTGATTGATGAGCTTCTCTGGTAATCTTTTTGTTGCCTGCAAAAGGGGAGTTCAAGTGAAAACATTTAAGGCTATATCCAACTCACTTTGCTCTTTTTGTATGCAACTCAAAATGGACTACTGCAGGATCAATTATAACATCTCTTCATTTGCTCAAAGCAAAGTACACGAAGCATTGTCATGTTACCTGGATAAATTCATTTTGATGACAAAGATGAGGAAACAAACCTGAAAATGTCTCATGTGCAGAATCGGCTCACAACCAATATCCGCAATTTGTTTTCCTTTCGGGGTTAGCAAACTGAAACGTCCTGCCTCATAAGCTGAAAGTTCAGCTTTGTTATGGGGCAAGCTGTGGCAAACTCTTAGCAACGAGCTAAGAGAGTTCATCTGACAGAAAAAGGACGTAATCAAATCAGATTCCATCTTTAGAGAAGAAAAAGGTTATATTGGTTCAGGAAGACATCCACTAATAACTGCACTTAACTAAGTTGAAGTTTAACATGTTGCAACAAGTAATTCTATGTCAACAATGCAAGATTTGAAAAAATATAACATGCAGCAATAGGTCATTCTATGATGACAATGCGAAATTTGAAGGCACCTAGTTTGGAGCAACCACATATAAAAAGATTGGAAGGGGAGTTAAAATGTTGAAAGATCAGGAAGAGGCTAGACTATACTCAATCTCACTGAAAGTCCAATGAGACTGCTCTGAATGAACGTTCATATGGGATTTGAGATCTTTTGTTTACAACGGTAATCATATGGGATTTAATATCTTAACAGGAGTGTGCTCCTTGCCAAGACAATGCATATTAGGAAGCTTATTTCACAGTGGAAGAGCTACTTTTGTCATTAAAGTGAGAAGAAAAAACAGAATTAATAAAATATCACCACCATCTTAAATAACAAGCATTTTGAAGAAAGCTATGTCTGATAGTTTCTTGATCGTGCATCTTGCTTCATCAAAAGGGTTCAAACTGTTCATCGGTCTACCTTAATTCCAAATATCAAGCGAGTCCTCATTCTACTCATTGAATTAAGTCATCTAACTCATCTGCACAATATCACATGAAGACCTTAACGTCACTTTGGGCCCGACAATTCACTCGTGCCCCCCCACCCCCAACCTAAGGAGAAAAAAAAAAAAATCTGAAATCATATTATTTCTTAACAGTTACGCCAATTGTATCTTGTTTCCCCAAGTATTAGTCTGTTACCCATCTTATGTGTATTTCCCTTTAAGTTTCTTTCAATGACATGCTTGATACTACCTGGATCAGGGAGAATATTCCTCCCTTTACTGTTTATTTATGCTTTACACCAGCAGGTATATGACATGCCTGTTTCATGGAATGATGGTAACAAGGGGAAGCAATAACGAGTAAACAGCTTTTAACAATTAGTTTTAAACAGGGAAGTTTAAGGAAAAACAATTTATCATTATGCTAAAATACTTATTAATACAAAACTTTAGCACCTATTACGCATTGAACAAGACTGTTAACGGTCCTAATCCCAGCTGAAACTCATTTGTCAAACTCCAAGACTGTTTGAAGCAAGTAAAAAATGAAATTACCAAGACACAAAAAAGATAGTTTTTTTAAGAATCGGTAATTGTATTGATAAAAAAGCAACAAACAAAAGCAAAAGTATGTCCCTGGAGATAATAAGACATTTCAAGTCTAAGACTGTGAAAAAATAAATCAATATTCAAGTCTAAGACAGTGAAAAATAAATCAATCTTCATGAGTTCAAAATGTTGTAGTGCGTGTGAGCAGTGATTCACTTTATACCCCCTCATTTCCTTTTCTTGTTTTATAATTCCCAATATAAAATTTTACTATCAGTCCCCTAGCAATCACGAAAATTTATATTGTCAGAGTAGTGTAGGGTAGTTTTACACTTTTACTTGCGGTAACATGTCATTTATCATCTGTTGCATGTTATCAATTTATGATTGCTATGAAAAGTCACCCTTAATTGCTTTTTACACTCACTCAAGCTTAATAGCTTTAACATGATTTTATATTTTTTTTTATGTACATATAACGGAGTTTGAAGTTGTTCCGTTATGCATGGTATTGTGTATTTTCATTATGATATGTATAAAGATACATGTATATAAATGTGTGCTTGTACACAATGTGCTTCTCTAAGTGAGTCCCTCCCACATGGTCTTAAATTGTGTATATTACTAAATGGAATCTGGACAGCTTCTTTGCAGGAAAGGTTCTGTGTCCGACCTAAAGTTGCTAAATTTGGGACGCCGCTTCTCAAATTTCCGAGCCATTGGATCTGAAGCTCAAATTTCCAAACTATTAGGAGATTCAAGAATTTAACTGAAAGCAATAAAAGATAGCTTTTGGAAATCAGGAGTGGCACTAGGATTCCTAAGCTGCTAGGAATATTACTGCACAATGAATATCAGAAAAATGTGAAGGTATGCGTTCAACCATTTAGAGAACATTTCTTGACCAATATTCTCTGCCTTCACAATCTCCTCTGAACATTTTTTCATAGTCAAATCTAATATGGATCCCTATAATGCACCCCATACATATAAAGGCCATGTGGCATATAAAAACCGTTGACAGAATTCTCGAATAATAGTACGAAAAAAATGATCTTCTGTAATATGTATTAAGATTTAAGAATAAGAGTGATACTGAAGAAAACAAAGAAAGACTGATTTTTGTTTATCTTTTTTGGCAATACCAAATAATAACAGCTATGAAATGTGACAATTGTAAGTACTTTTAAGAAGAAGCAGGCAATGGATGACAGAAAATCAATGCTAACCTTCATATATGGACAAGAGGCACATCCACCGTGAAGAGAACACCCCTCTCCACTTGCAACTCCCGGTATAACATTGACCTTCAAGGAATCCCTCATTTCACCAAAAGTTTGGTCCAAAGACGAACTAGTAGATGTTCTTGTCACTGATTCTGATGAGACAGGAAAGACAATCTCAACACTAACTTTTGCTCCTCCGGAAGAGGGGTCAGCAGAACCGAGTAATTTACGAACTGTAGCAACTATTGAAGTAATCATTCCTGATTCTGTTCCTAAAACAAACTGAAGATGTTCATCTATGTTTCTATTCAAGGCCTCTTGCACCCTTTGTTTGATAAAATCTAGTATGTTTTGGGTAGAACCTACTACTCCCATGCCCCTTTTCTTAGCTTCCATTGCTAGAGAAAACATTTCACCAGGAACTTCAAAGTGTGCAGTAAGGAATGCATCAGAATACATTTCATTTATCTTCCCCACAACTTCATGACCAAAGAGGTGATGAACAATGCATGTCCCATCCTGGGAGGGGGGAAAGCAACAGAGGCAACAATAGGTTATTCATTAACTAAAATGACGATGCTGAATAGCATATTTGAACAATATCAGACAGTATATCAAAGCATTATTGATGTTCTCAAATTAAAGCTTTGAGGAGATAAATATTTTCCTCAAAGTTTACACTTAACTAATGCTTCAACTTAAACTACAGTAAAGAATGGCCATTTAACACCTAATTCATTTGCCTAAGTGCAAAAGAACTTGAATTACCTGAAAATAATGCAGTCGAGGAAGCAAGGATTTAATGGACATTCTGTTGTGTAAAGGATGAATCTCAGAAATTTCTTCATCAGTCATCACGGACATCTGACTGAACAATTCCATAATGTTTGATCCCATGTAGGTATCAGGACCATACCACACCTTCAAGTCAGGTACTTCAGCAAATGCCTGGATAGATGTTAGATGCAGCTTCATTAGTTAAAGAAAATACGCTGACATTTATCATTGAAAAGACAAAAGTATTATGAAGAACTTGAAACAAGACAAACAATGGAAGCAATTCAACCGACCTGTAGAATAGTTTGCACAACATTAGAGGAAGTACATGTTATAGTTGGAACAAGCTCATGGGAATATGCTTTTGTCTCCAGAGAGGTATTTATGTAGACAACATGCAGAGATGGAGAAGAAACTGAAGCTGTTGTAAGATAATCCATGTATGATGGACTGGATGCAGCTTCAGCCAAAGAGCAACCAATGTGTTCATCCGACATCCGATAAACTCCAACCTACACAAAGAAGCATTAATGTATGCAGAAGATACTTGAGGGCACATACAAGATATCATCAAATTCTGTAATAGATATATTCCATGTTATGGCAGAAACTATCAGTATTAGAAAAAGAAGATAATCCCAAAATAACATGGTAAATCCCAAAGGCTTGGAAGATTCAAATTACTGATTAAGTTGAATAATATTCATTAATCCAAATCTTACCCCCTACATCCCACACACACCGAGGAAGTGAAATGTTATTTGTTTAGGCAAAAGTGGGTTCACTAGTGCCTGAATTCTTTTTCATAGTCTACCCATCTATTCTTGAAGATATATCATATGAGCAATGAAATTGGTGGCGTACAGAGAAAAGATTCCATTTTTATCGCAGAAAACTGGACCTATTAACAAGTATACCTTAGGCCAAGTTGAACAAGCTAGCCTATGGACTTTGAAGGGATTTTGGATCAAAGAAGATCAACAACATAGGGGGTTTTTTAAGCAGGAAGAGATACAGATGGGCAAATTTCAAAGTAGTAATCCAATTAAGCAGTAAAAAGAGCACTTAACATGACAATTCATCGTGTATTTATTAGTAGGAGAAACTGCTCTCTGCTGCTTTTTTCATGAGGTCTATTTTTACTGAAAAACATGGGCTTTTCTTTTAAAAATTTGCACATCATGTCACAGCCGTTCTGATCTAGTATGAAGAAATCAATTACAATGGTAGTCACAAGTAAATAGAGACTCATGATATTATAGAACAGAAAACAGGGGATGTGTATACCTCTGGAAATCCAGCTTGATCAAGAATAGCTCGCACGTTCTCTGACATGAAATCTACACCTAATACAGTTATAAATTGACATCCAGATTTTGCCATATTGACAGCTGAATCTGCCATGACCAAAGAATCAGATATATGTATATGGGGCCAAAACTTCTGTGCTGCAGTTAGAACACCTTGCACTTCAGGATCCATGTAAAAATGAGCAACAACTCCAATTTTCTTCTCTTTTAGTGCATTGACAAGTTCTTGGACCCTTGATTCATCAGGAAACAAGAACCTCGCCTGCAATTACAATAGAAATCAACTTAGAACTTTAAAGGTCAGGAAGTTCAAGGTCCCTAATACTAAAGAACAGCATCAAGGTCTAGAATATGTATGATGCCTCACTAAATTTACTTTTATAACAAACGAAACACAATGATCTAGGACACAAAACAAATGATGAACAAGTATTTCCTAGTTCACATTAAAGGTATGAGATACTAAAGTTTGAAGGTCAAAGTTCCTTTCTTTTTTTTTTTATTCGGCATCGGCAATTTCTAAAACTCAACTGCTAATCATGAATAATTGAGTGAACAGAAAGAGCACCTGGGCTTCAGCATAGCTCCCTTTGGGTTGGATACCATCAGCAGTCACTACCAGAGATGGGAACAGCTCGCTGCGCGGCTTTCCATCGCGCTCTGCCACCACAGCCCTTGTTCTTTTCTGCATGCTGACCAACACATTATGCCATGTATTCACCCTAGATGCAGATCCTTTCCCGTTCAACCCCACAGCATTCAGAGCATTCAAATCCTCTGTTTTCAACGCCAGCACCTCATCTGGGGCAGCCCCATCAAGCAGCCAAACCAAACAGGCGCAAAACCCTTTAGTTATCTCCGAATCACTGTCCACCAAAAATCTCATCTTGCCCTCCTCATCTAAACTCACATGCAACCATACCTGCGCAGTACAACCCGGCACGCGATTCTCCGTGGTCTTAACGGACCCATCCATAGAAGGGAGCAGTGAGGCGTAGTGCATTAGACGCTTCACTCGATCGATTGGTTCAACTAGGGACTGGAATTCCGAAATCAGAAGTTTAAGCTTGGCGGAAGAAGAAGAAGAAGAAGAAGAAGCATCCGAATGCGCATTGGGATGAGATTGGGAAGGAAAAGAAGTAACGGCTGAACAGGTAAAGGGTGAATTTGAGGGCTTTTTGGATTCAGGATTTAATGGGGATGGTAAGAACGGAGCTTGTATGCATTTCACAAGGGGTCTAAAAGTCGAGGGCAGTGTAAAAACAGAGGAGGGTGCTCTTGAAATGGGTTTAGGACTAGAAAATAGACATGGGGTTTTCGAAAAGAAGGAAGAAGAAGAAGTTTTCATGGCTAAATTTGCGGCATCCATTACAGAATTGTGTTTATTGGAATTCTTGAGTGAATAGAGATTAGAAAAAAAAAAAAAAGGTTAGAAAGAAGAGAAAATTATGAAAAAGAGGGGTTTTGCTGGTGAAGAAGGTTGTTCTCGAAGTGCGGAAAATGGCGGTAGACAAATGGATTTTGTATGTGCAGAAGAGAGAGAGAGAGAAACAGAGAGGAAACGGGAGGAGGAGGAGGGCCTTGGAAGAATAAATAGTGATGGTGGCGGAAATAGAAATAATAAACCCACCTTATCACCCGCGAAAATTGTAAGCGCAAATATGTGTTTAGTATTTTAGTTTACTCAATCTTGAATAGTTTGCCTAATTGTTTAAATTTGAGATTTCTAACTCAGACTTTAATAGATTACTTAGAAAGTGATTCAATTATTCATATTTTATCTAAAAATTCATTTAATCAATTTAAATAAATTTTGTTGATTTTATGAACATTTTAATAGTATTATTAAATTGTGTTAAGGTGCTTTTTCCAATTCCTGTCTTATTACTCATTATGGTGCATTACTTCTTTTGTCAGTTGATACCATCTTTATTTACATTTGGCTTAATTGAAATTCTTCATTGTGATTAATGTTGCTAAGAAAGTTGGGTGTATTGGTATCTATTTTGTGGTTTCTTGTCGAACATGATAATAATCAACTATGATCATTACTTCTCAATATTAATATTTCGTTATTCTTCCTCAGTTTTGTTAAGTAATCATCTAAGTTCAAAAAAATAATGTGATTTGTTATTATAATAATAACTCTTGTCAAGTTGACTTGTAATAGCTTGTGCATGATTAGAATTATGCAAAATTTTATGAGAACTTATGTAAGTTTGGACTCTCAAATTCTGAAAATAAACACACACCACATAATTTATTAATCTAAAAGTTTGCTTTTTGCTGTGAGTGGTACTCCAATTTTCAACATTTTAAGTTTCTTTTTAATTCTGATTAAAACTATTTTTTATATAATAGAAATATTTTCTATTTTTCGACGATTTACTTATATTTTGAAAATAAGTTTCTTAAAATATTGAGCAAAAATTTAGATATTATTTTGATTAATTTTTCAAAAATTGATAATAATGTCCGAGTGTTAGTTAGAGCAGTAATATAAGTTAACACATTGATATATATAATTACAAAGATGAATTTATGATTTGAATTTTATTGATTCAAAATTTTCTAAATTCGCAATTCATTTATGTTTCTTCATTTAGTGGAAAACATTTTCGTTGAAATTTTTTTGACACTCAACACGAAAATGTGACTTACTTTTTCAGATTATTTTTTTATTATACCAAATTGAGGGCATATCTTTCGATCTTTTTTGGAAGTATGCCAAAGTAAAAAAAGGGAAAAAATGACAGAAAAAAAGCTAACAAATTTGGACCTTACTTTTGGAATTTTGAAGTAATAATAGAAGAAGATGCGGGGAAAAGGGTGAGTGCTTGATGGGGCTAAAAAGTCAAAAAAAAAAAAAAAAAAACTATATTATAAGGCGGCTGACTGAAAGTTAAATTCTTTTGTTTGCATAATGAAGATCTCGTCATATTCCCTACGTTTGTATTTACGTTAGGATTTAATTGAACACGAAATTTAATAAATAGATTCACATTAAGAATAAAATAATGGTTAAGTTATTTTTAAGTGTACAAATAAGATATTTTATTTTTGATATATATTTAAAAAGGAATAAAATGTAATCTATAGATTGACACTGAAGAAGAATAAAAGTTTTCCTTTAAAAAAAGAGATCCATAGTATATAAAAAAAAAATCCACTTTTTCCACCTTTGTTGATTGTTGCACGACGTATCTACTTTAACTCGTGAAAAAAAGAAGCACAAAAAGCAACATGGACATCATGAGAATTGAGATAGAAATTTGGCAGTTGCCTAGTGAGTGACCCCAATAGACTATTTATTGAGGAGGATGGTGCCAGAACGCGGGACGCAGTCAGGTGTGATTGAGGAGTTCAAATGAACCCTTTCATTAAAGAAAAGTACACTATTTATTCATGATTAAAAATATTTTTTATATGTAAATATGTATATGTTGAGCTCAGCCTTTCTATATGTTTTACCTCTTTATATTTTGAACCTCCTTAATGAAAATTATGACTTTGTGACTGTTCGACGCGTATCCAATCAAAGGGACATACCGAAAAGGAAGATGATTGATTCCAACGGGGACCATGCACAGGTTCCTCAGGTTACGATTAATTATCATTATGGACTTCATTCACAGGAAAAAAAAACATGTTGATACGTCGATATACACTTGGGTACATGAAAAGTATTTTTGACATGTTACAATCTTGGCGGAAATGTCTCGTTGTGGACTTGTCATTGGTTGTGTAGTAAGTGTCCCAATATGGAGCTGAGGAGCTAGCTAGAATAAAATAGAAGGGGACACAATTGCAACAAATTAATTAAGCACGTTGCATGTTATTACAACTCTCTAAAGTAGCTTTTTTTTGGGCTTGTTGCACTTGTGTCTTGATCAAATTTTGAAATGGACCTCTATGGCTGTACTAGTTGGATCCTGCTACAATTATGGATCAATTTTTTTCAGCCACTCGAGTGGATACAAGTAGTAGATTTGTAATTCCATAGATTTTAGCTAATATCTTGTGATAAGAAAGGAAAAAAAAGAAGTCATATTGCATTAATATCATAGTGAAAGTGGAACGAGATAGTCATGGATTTTGTCTTTGATTGGTGAAGACCGTGTGAGGCAATATAATGTCAATTGAACGTTGATATGTCGATACAAAACATAGGTGAGACAAGCGGTAGACTTCACACCAACCCACTACATAATGAAATTCCTAGAAAATATGCATATACACTACCGACTAAAATGTGAAGGCCTCCAAAAAGTGGTGAGTAGCAATGGAAGTTCAAAAATAATAATATATGGTGTGTTTTGGTAGGGTAGGAAAATATTTCTCACTAAGAGAATAAGTGAATTTTATACTACATTTTTTCTTGTGTTCATATCATAAGCAAAAAATATTATTCTAAAAGTATAACTTGTATAAGTAAATATTATGGAAAATAGGATTGGGGGTACGGGTATGGGGTGGTGGAGATAGAAGCTTTGCTGAGAACATGAAGTATGTTGTAAGGTGGAAAGTACACAATTAATATGAAATATTTTGTGAAACTTATTTTTCCTACTTTAACTAGAAAATGTATTTGTTTTCCTAAAATAAATATGTTTCTAAAATTTTAATCTACTAAGCATAAAAATACTTTCTAAAAATATATAATTTCCAATAGTGGAAAGAATTCACAAATTACAAGGGAAATAAATGATGGCGGAGGACAGAGCAAATTACACTATTCCAGCCACGCCACTGAATTATTCAAGTGGCCAAAATGCAATGTGTTCGCATTGGGAGCAAGCGAAGGCACATTCAGTCTAATTTTGATGTGCAACTTATAATTCTTTAATACGGTGGCTATAATATTTTATGTATTATTGTGATCTTTAAGCTTTAGTTTTCCGAGTAGAAACATATATAAACAGTTTGATTATTTTTTTCTTGGATTTGTTCTTAATATAATCAAACAGAACCAGATATTATAGAAATTTAAAATTATGAACTAATTAGTCGTGTGATCGTTTGATAGCAAGTGTTAGAATAATGCTGAGATTAAGTTTTAGTAAACTATATCGGTCACCTCTGCATTCATAGAAAGGTAAAAATTATTCCTATTTGGTTTTTCTGATTTAAATTTTTTATATTTTCTGAAATATTCCAGCTTTTTGTTAAGGTACCGGTCACAGAATGCAAGAAGAATTTTAGCACTAGTCATTCGAGTTTCTTTCTAGAATGTGCTATATTTTGTTTCATCATATTCTTTCATCTCTTAAGCTGTTTCCAATAAATAAACTTTGATAATATTGGAAGTAAACAAAATTCTTACAAGAATCCAAGAGACAAATCTCACAACTCAAGTAAGGAAGCAAACTCCAGCCTTACATTCAACTTTTGTTAGTAATTGAGGGTTAGATATCATCTTATACACACTGGTGGGACTTCCACCACAACCTTAACCTAGTAGTATAACACAAGAATGCCCCGCGAAAACCCAGTATTTTGGAATTATTTACACAGGGACAGCGTCAAATTCACCCAACACCACAATGATCCAACAGAGTTGGCTTCCGGTCACCACCACATCAAATGGCATTCAAGGTTGGAGAGACGCCATCATGCAATGGCATTGTGTGCAAACGAGTAAAAAGAGTACAACAAAAACGTGTTCTATCTCCTAAGATGATCACGGGTGAAGAATGGATGCCGCAAGGCTTCCCTAGCAGTTAATCTTTCTGAAGGATCATATCTAAGAAGTCCTTGCAAAAGATTAATAAGATCACCAGCAGAATGATCCACGTGCTGCATGATTATGTTCTGCAATATAAAGCACAATTATTAGTAAACCACCATGCAAATTCATTCAACCAAACTGCATAGAAAAAGGATTAGATAAAGTACCTGAAGACGGGCCAATTTCAACACAGCTTTAATACTATCCCGGGAAGTTGCCCCCTCAGGCCAGTCCAACCGTCCTCTTCTAACATACTTCTCCGCTTGACGGCTGTGATTAGAGTAGGAAGTAATTCATCAATTTACAATAAATAAGGAAAGAGACATCTCTCTTATTGAATCAAGCAAAAGTCACTGTTGAAGTAGGCAACAAATCTATATGACTTACTCAGCTCTTTTCAGCATGTGCTGAGGCAGGGGGCCCAGTACTTTTTCCATCATAGCAAGGTGTTCTAAATTCTCGTGTGTTTGAAACAACGCTTCTCCCTAAATGGAAGTTGCAAGACAAATTAGTTGCAACAAATCAAATTGAAGGAAACCAAGGTTAATCCAGATTGAACAGAGCTTACCGAACAAAGTTCCACAAGGATACAGCCAACACTCCATATATCACAAGGGTAGGTCCATCCAAGACCTGAAATAGATATGGTGAATTGAATGCTTCGCGGATGCAAGAATAATGGAAAAAACACCTAGATATTTGAACTCCTTACCTAGAATAACTTCAGGTGCACGGTAATGACGAGTTGACACAACATATGTCTGATTCTGACGGTCATATGTAGTGCTACCAAAATCAATTACCTTTATAGCACTTGATTTTGGGATTCTTTTATAGTAAGAACCATCTTTTGGTGACCTAGAAGACACCTGTATTAAATATTTGGCAAACATAAGCTTAAGCAGTAGTATCCAGAACAAATTACAAAGTAAGGTTGCGCTCAACACATATTGAAGTAAACAGAAAAAGGGCCCTAACCAATCAAATAAGCTTACCTTGTAGTCAGGAACCTTTACATATTCTGGGGAGATGAGAAGTATGTTCTCAGGCTTCAGGTCAGTATGGATAAGGCGCAAATCATGCATAACTACAAGATAAGCCAGATCATAATCAATTACAAGACGGTTTATAGTTGGCAAACTAACTGGAAAGTATGCATGATGACATTATTCAATATGAAGTAATGATAAATAAAATGCATACGGTTCTGATCATGAGGTACATTTTATATTCAGCACGAAGCCTATCTGCATCTAATATATATGCATGATTGAAGAAAAGAGAAGTGCTCAAAGCTTTTTTTACACACATGCTACACAATCCAACAGTTGTCTTCCAATCTCACGGACAAGATCAATGGGAAATGAACGGTAATTGTTTTTCCGAAGGAAATCATATAAGCTTGGTCCAAGCTTCTCAAAGACCTGTTAAAACCATTTAAGTTCATCCAAAATTTTAATCCCCATAAGATTGTTAGGTGGGGAAATTAACCCATCCAAATCAATCATATATACTTACAATACAGATATGATTACGATAGTCAAACCAGTTCCATATTTGTACGCAACTGCAAGGAACAAACCAGTTCAACACTTGACAAATAACAAAATTCCCATGAATGAGTACATGGATTACGATAACAGTAGATTTAACAGGCAATTACTCACCGATTGCCATTGTCATGTTTACCAAGCTGTTGAAGCATTTCAACCTCAATCATTGCTGCATCTCGATACTTCTTCATACCCCGAACAATTTTTATAGCCACCATTTCTTTCCTTTCACGATCCCAGCATTCTAGGACCTGACCGAAAGTACCTTCACCCATCTTACTGTGGATCTTATCTACATTTCAGGAAAATCTAAAAACCATTAGGGGATATAGAGCAGATAAGGGAAATACACAGTACACATTCCACAATACTCTCTTCCTTTATTCATTTTAAAGAATCATTTTCGTTATGCGTCAAAATAAAACCGGAATGCATGACCATCAAATCAAAGGAACAAGTAGGAAACATCTGAAAGCTGATAGACGCAACAATATCAACTATATTGCTAGTACAGTAGGATTTTAGGAAAAGGTGAATATGTCAAATCATTTTATATAATATTAGGGTGCATAAACTATTATGTGTAACAGAAATAATCAGATGGTCAGCATAGTAACCAAGGCACCAAAACATAAGTAGAATTTTTCGGTGATGGTAAAGATGATTACAGCGTGATGTTAAATTTTCTCCCAGCTCAAACACAAAATGTCCATCCTTGTCATCTTCTCTCCGAGGGGGAGAACCATTTTGAGCCACTCCCTTAATAGTAAAGGGAGCACTAGTAAGGTCAGTGAGTTGCCTTGAAGATGCATAGCTTGTCACATTCCCAACATCTTGTCCACAAAACAATCCTAGCTGAGCCTACACACAGGCATTCCATTCATGGTATCTTAATACAAAACTAATTTTATTATTACCTTTGGATGCCTTCAAATTAGGAAATAGAATTCACAAAACATAACATAAAGTAGCAATGTTAATAATAAAGGACTGGGAAAAACAATCAACCAGTAACCAAATACCCATAAATCAATAGTTGGAGCAAGATACAGAAAACAAAGTGCCGCAATAAAGGATTGTTTATATATTATATCACAACTTCCAAAATTCATGAAAGATACTACCACAAATAGTCTGCAAAGAATTGTTTTTTTTATGTAACAACTCTACAGTAAAAAAACATTGATTGGAAAAGCTTGCAGTTGTTTATTTCTTTAAAAGTTAAGATAGAGTTCTAGCCAACTGTGCAACAGTTTATCAGGCAGATCAATACAGTCCACCCTTAACATAGTAATCAGATGTACATAAGATTTTTTTTCAAAAACTTGAATCAACATTATGATATCCTTTCACATAAAATTTTAGTCGAAAAGAACTATTCAAATTAAATTGAAACATCATAAATAATCACAAAATCTCAAAAACAGATAATTCATGTCAGATCTGATTAAAAAGCGGTCATCAGGAAAGAAAAAGAAAGAATCGATAACATATAAGTAATTTTTACCCTCACGGCTGAAGAAATAAAAATCAAACCCTGAAATACAAAATCCCAGCTAAAAAAATACCATATCATGTAAGAACAACAATAGATCTAATCTAGAAACAACATAGAACACATAAAGACTGAGTCTTTCCCATACCTGACGCGAAATAAACCTAATCTTGATCAGATCTAGCAAAACCAAAGCGAAAAAAACAACAAAGATAGAATAAAAAGATCGATGAATTAGAGGATAGATCTAATACCTTAGGCGGTTCAGGGAGAACATCCCAGCCCAGACGCGCCCTCTTTCTTGGCCGCCGGTCAAGATTCGTCAAAGGAAAACCGGTCACGCGCTCCGTCTCCATGGCAGAAAGCTTACAAATCTAGAGAGAGAAAAATATCGCGAAGAAAGTTATGAAAAGACGGAAGAGATTGATGCGAAATAACAAACCCTAGGGGTATCCACCTAATATTGACCTAACAAATTTTGAAGAGTCGGTTAACCGAACAAGTGTCGAGATCGTGTCCGTTCGCTTTTATTTCTATTCTATATAGGCGACCTTATAGCTATTCAGACTTTTTAAAGCTGGACTAAGGATTTGTAATGACCCATACTTGGGCTTCTCTTTGCTTCTACAATATAAAGGCCCAAACTTGGCCCATAAAAAAGTGACAAGTTTTTGCACAGATTATTCCTACTTCCTAGTAATACATAACTTATGTCTTGCGAATTTTATCTTACAATTTTTTTTCCAAAAGTGTAAAAAAGTTTTGTCTTGTTCAACAAAATTTTAGAGAACTTAGTCTCTGTCGGCATAAATTTATATAAATAAGTTATGTCTACGAAAGTTTTTTGTCTTAACGAAAATAACAAAGCAGTACGACATGAAGACTCCAGGATTAGCTCACCCTTGCAGGATTGCGATTCTTTGTTCCGTACATAGAAAATATGTTGCCCGTGGCATATATAAGGGGCACGATTATGTGATGAGAAAAAAGAAACCTACTATTAATAGTGCTCTTGAAATATTTTTAATTAAACTTTTATTCTCTATTACATACTTAATACTATACTTTTTTCGTTTTAATTAATTTGTAAATATTGAGCATAGATTCTTGGATTTAAATAATAACACCAATATAAGCTTCTTCTTTTTCTTTTCTTTTTGTGGCTTAAAATATTTTTCAATTTTTCTATGTTTGGTTATAAAAAAGTAAAATAAGGGAAGAACCTTACCAAGGCTTGACATACCGCAAATCCTCTTGAAAGAAAGGGGTGAAAGCGGGCACCGGGAGTGCAATCCTCGTTTTTAGTTGCCATGGTTGAGTTCAAAATCTTGAATGAACTGCAGATAATAAGTTGGAGAAGATGAGGATACCATTGATGAAATTCCGTTGTAAGTCTTTAATTTGCCTTGATGATATTCATTATGAGAATTTTTGTACTATTTTTAGACATAGTCTCGTATTACTTGTTAATGAGCAACATCATCAATTCCTCCGACATTTTGCCTGTTGGAGCTTCTTGAGTAAGGACCCAAGTAGATAGTTGTTCGCAACAAATTTCCTTAAGCGCTGAAAATTAACTGCAAGCAAAATAAATAAAAGAAAATGTTATTTTTATTGATGAATCGTTGTGAGTACAATTCTGTTGTTCTCTTGATTCTTCTATCCTAAGCTTCTCCAAGTTTCGAGGGCCTTCAGTAGCGTACTTCTCGAATTGTTGGATGATGTAGACCTCCTTGAGATGTTGTTGATCTCCGAGAACGTCGGAAAGCGCTTCGTCGTTTCAAGTCGATCTCCGGAAAGAACTCTGTTGCTCACTCCTTCGAAGAGCTGTATAGTTGATGTTGTAGCTTTCTCCAATTGCAGAATGCTTGTTGAAGAGTTTTCTTGATGCCCTAGAATGTTATGTCCATCCCCTATTTATAGTTGTAGGGGTGGACAAGGTTACATATGATTGGCCAAAGGATGTCATTTTGACATTTGACATGTTGTGATTGGTTCTTGCATTTGACTGAGACTACCACCTCATTTGGACACGTGGCGTCACCTTGTTGGTCTTGGATGCCTAGTCACTGTGACACGTGGCATGAGTTTGGGCTTCAAGGTGAAATGGGCCTTGGATTTGAATTTAATAAAATGACTTTATTTATTTGTAAAGCCCAAATTAATCTTTCAGCCCAAATGAGTATGGATTTAATTCAAATTTTGTATGAATTTTAATCCAATAAAATTTATGTGTCTACAATGCCCCTTACTTCGAGACTTGTCGACGTGCAGGCTTGCCGAAGTTTGGCGACAAGACTTGAAGTGCTCATGAATGTGTTTTCATTTTTTCGAGACTTCCCTATGTGTAGGCTTGCCGAATTTCGACGACGAGAGTTGAAGTCTTCATGAATGTGTTTTCATTTTTTGAGACTTCTCTACGTGTAGGCTTGCCGAATTTGACGAGGAGTGTTGAAGTCTTCGTGAATGCATTTTCATTTTTTGAGACTTCTCTACGTGTAGGCTTGCCGAATTTGACGACGAGTGTTGAAGTCTTTGTGAATGCATTTTCATTTTTTGAGACTTCAAGAGTATTTGTTTCTTGTCATCGTATTCTAACTAGGCCACTACAAATGATTTGCTTGTAGTGATCTCAATTTTTTTTTAAAACATTCTTGCTCGACAACCATGTGGACCCTCTATGTTGATTTCAAATAGATGGGTCTAGTGAGTAGTAACATTATTTTTCCGTGTGATCTTCCTAGCAAGGTGTCAGAAAAACAAGAAGATTTATTGGAATTTTGAGTCAAACAAAAAGAATATTAACTTTCCTTTGGTGTCCAAGTCAATAAGGATATTCTTCTTTCCTTAACTCTTTGGTTCATCCTTCCATATTGGTAAATCAGATTTTGTTCTTCCAAATCCACCTTATTATGCCTTGTGGAAGGATTAGAAATCTTTCACAAGAATCCCTATATAATCCTCTCCAATGCATAAAGAATTTCATCAAATAAAATTTTAGACGCTGCAAAAAACAAGTTATCCGAGTGTAAGTACTGTTCAGTTGCGACGTCGCTTGTTTTTTTATCAAATCGAGAGACGTAGCCTCCATCATATCTCAAAAGAAACTTCAAGCAAAGTACTCTTGCTACTTTCTCAGGTAACTTAGAACCCGTTTTAATGGTTCAGCTTTGCGCGCCTGTAGTGTAAAATTCATATCAAATTGTAGAAAAATCGAAATTGCAAGCCGTTTGGTTTTTCTGAAACTAGAAACATGGGGCTATAACATAGAAAAAAAGTTTCAGCCAAAATTTTATTCCATTGCTACAGTTTTTATCTTCAATGTTGAACCTGCTTCTGCTCGACAGATTTGCGCGTCTGTAGTATAAAATTCATTTCTAATTGTAGAAAAATTGAAATCGCAAGCTGTTTGGTTTTTCCGAAATTAGAAACATGGAACTACGACATATAAAATATTTGTAGCCAAATTACTCTTCAATTGCTACAGTTCTGATCTTCAAGGTTGAACTCGTTTCTGATTGACAGATTTGCGCGTCCGTAGTGTAAAATTTATTTCTAATTGTAGAAAAATCGAAATCGCAAGCCGTTTAATTTTTCCGAAACTAGAAACATGGAACTACGACATATAAAATATTTGTAGCCAAATTCCTTTTCAATTGCTACAGTTTTAATTTTCAATGTTGAACTCATTTCTGATGGTCAGATCTTTTTGTCTTTTGATTACTCC
>JAJONR010004821.1:0-51045 GCA_029582245.1 Solanum etuberosum | reverse complement strand
ATCGGTACCTAAAACCACGGTGTCAGCGAACCACTCAACGGTAGTAAAGTACACTTAGAATACTAGATTTAGTAGTAGTAGAAGAAGTCAAGAAAATTTCATTTTTAAAATGAGAGGAAATCCCTCAATTTATAGAAAATAAAGGGTAGTGTGAAAAGGTTCTTATTGTGCCTTACCGGAAAGGTCACAACCCTTTGGAAAAGTCACAATCTTTCGGAAAGGTCACAACCTTTCATAAAAGTCACAACTTTTCATAAAAGTCACAACTTTTCAATAAAAGTCGCAACTTTTCAATAAAAGTCGCAACTTTTCATAAAAGTCACAACTCTTCATAAAAGCCGCAACTTTTCATAAAAGTCACAACTCTTCATTTTCCATTCACACCATTTAAAATCCAACATAAGAGAATGTCAGGAACTTCTGTCTCAATTCTTTTGCAAGTAATTGTACCTTTAAATTACATATCCCCTTCCTTTGTCTCACTTGATTGATTGATTTTTATGAGTAAATCACTAAGTTTTACCTAAAAAGATAACTATGTATACCTTACTTCCCATTATAAGAGGAATAAGGCAAACAATCTAGTGTAACACATTAAATTACAATGAACTTGTAAGAGTATAAGTTAAATCCTTTAATCTTTGGCAACAGCTTGAGCAGCTTCCTTCATTTCCAGTAAGGCATCCTGAAAACACTTGGCTAGAACTTTGGGATCAGGGATGATATCTTTAGCCACCAATATTTGCATGTCAGCTCTTCCTGCATAGCTCACCATGTGCATTGTGATTGCCTGCATTAATATGTAGCATACATAGGCACAATTAGAGCCTGAAAGGGAGTATTGACGTAACTGGTAAAGTTGATGCAGATAAAGCGAATATGTTAAGAAACTTACATGGGAGAGGGCAGTAGAAGTGACTCTAACAGACGATATGTGGTTCCCTCCGAAGGTGATATCCTCTGCAGGGCCGATCACATTTGAAATTGTGAAAGTTGTATTGCTAACAATTCTGTAGTTGAGCAAGGTAGCTAGCTACACACCACAAACACACAACAGTACAATAAGTAAAAAAAAAAAAAAACTTTTCTCGTCTCATTTTGGATCATTGGTTCATGACTCGTTTATTAACTTGACTCATTTTGACGTTTAACTTTATGACACCTCAAAATAGTAAATAGTAGTGTACCTTAGGACCAAAAATGGACATGATTAAGTCTCCAATTTTATAGGAGCAAGGACCCTCTAGTGATAATTTTTTCTTGTCTATCATTGCTTTAGCTCTCTTTACAAACTGCAATGGATCACTTCCTCCTTTGTGATAATAAACTGGTAACAGTAACATCCCAAATTTGTTACCCCACCGTGCTCCAGATTTGCTTTTCATCAACTCTGAAAAGTCCTGCAAAAATAATACTCCTAATAATAAAAATAAAACGTTTGATATTATTACTGTCTGACAAAATTCTATTTAGGAAAATTAAAGTTTCACCTGTAATCCAGATTGTTTTCTTAAATTGATCATGGCAACTCCAGTCATCTGAAGCCCTTCTTTCAGAGCTGCAAATGAATTGAGTTAATAACGATTAGTTGACTGACCATATAAAAAATCAACCATTATTATATCGAATATGTGATTAAAGGAGTTCTTTTTTTTATATACCTTTGGGTGAACGCAGATCCAGGTACCTAGAAAGGCCACATGATATAACTCCAAAGAGGACATCGTTGAGGGTCTACAAATAACAAAATTAAGAAATCAATTAAGCAGTAGCATATTTATTTAGTACATACTTAATTACTTTCATCAAGGTTATAACTATTTCCTGTAAAACAAAAAGTGAGATTCATTAAAGGTTATGAATTATTTTCACTATAAGAGTCGAGTAAAATAAAACAGAAGAATATTTTCAACCACAAGACTGGTAAGTCCTAGTGTATTTATTTTTTTCTTTTAATATATATATATATATATATAAGGTGAGGTTGAGAACCATGACCGGTCTATTTTGGGGAATTTTATATCCATAATAATTTATAACAATAATAATAAATGAATAAAAAAGAAACAAAAAGAGAGGATAGTGCCACGTCATTTGCTTGGGGTGATCTTTTGTGGTTATCAGCATATGACTTTTCCTCAAACTTGACAGCCGTGAATCACAACTTGACAAGCGGCGTGTTTGGCACGTTGGAAATAATATTTTGTTTAAAAATAAGATATAACACTTGTTATAATAATTTAATGTACTTTTTTTTTATATATATAATTTAAACTCATTTGTGTGATGAACTTATATTTATGTTTGGTAGGGAGAAAATATTTTTTAATTTTCTGGTTGGCCAAAATATTTACTTTTCTAATGGAAATAGCAAAAATAAACTGCATTCCAAGTTTATTTTATTCTCCCCAACCCTCGACCATCTCACCCCGAATCGTTGTTCTCTATCACATCCCGTTTTCATAATATTTTGATAGATAACATATAAATGCTTTTGGAATAATATTTTCTTGCTTATCAAACATTATAAAAAAAAAATAAGAAACCTACTTATTTTTTCAAATTTTTTTTTTTCAAGAAAATCATTTTTCATGAAAAATATTTGTCTTTCATATCAAACACCAGTATTAAAATAAATTAATAAAAATATATCAAGAAGTCAACCGCTAAATCTATCTTGACATTAATACATTTTATTTTTAAATATGACAACCCTTTCTAACTTACTACCTAAGTGTACCAATTTATAGCACTTAATTACTCGATCTATACATAGATATGACTATACAAGTCCACTTGATTTAAGAAAGTACTCTAGTATAGTACAGTAACTCTTTTTTTGTTTTCTTCTTATTTTTCCAATTTTGGTAGACAATGTTATTAATATTTGTTGGTGGTGGTAAGAGATAATAAATATTTTATGAAATTAATTAAAATACGCATAATTAAATTGATTCGAATACAATATTTTTTTTAAAATCAACAAAATAGATTGATCTAATTATATCTTTATCCAACCTCCTCGGCCATAAATTCTGCCTTTTTTTTTATCACCACTAGTTCTAAGCTAGGAATGAGGTCTAGAACTTCAGACGCCATAATTACTCATGATTTGGTTCATTTTTAAGATGTCACAATTATTGCTGTAGTTTGACTCGGTACGAAGTTTAAGAAAGAAAATAAGACTTTTAAAACTTGTGGTCTAAAATGAATGATACAAATTCGTGTGGCTGTAAATCATTTCAGTAAGGGCAAAAATAGACATTTTATAGTTAAATTGTTACTTAATATAGAAATATGTCATTCTTTTTAGAACGGACTAAAAAAGAAAGTAAGTCGGGAGTATTATTTTTTAATATAATGTTTGTTATTTTAAAAATCTAAAATAAATTCAACAACTTTTCCCTACGGATTGAATTTGAAGAGACATGTAATAAAAACAAATATGAGAATTAATTTAAAAGCCGTACCTATTTCGGGCCCTTGCTCATTAATGATTAATAGACTCTCTATTCATATTTAATTTGATACCATTCTTAAAACGTACATAAACAAAACAAAATAATAATTCTATTATATTATTTAATTATAAATATAAAATAATTAATTATCTCTTACCTATTAAAGAAATTTACCTCTAGATTCATGATGTAAATGGCTTCTAAATTTATTAGATTGATCACATGACATCGATAATTTATTATACTTATATGAGATTGATCACATGACATCGATAATTCAAATAAAAATAAAGATATATATATAATTAATTTTATATATATCCAACGGCATGCGATTAATTAGAGGTGTAGGAGAAAATAACTTACCGCATTATCGATGGCTTTTTTGACCGTCTTCATATCGTCAATCTTGAACTTGGCTGTCGCCAATTTCCGCGGCCATAGCTCAACTCCAGCTCCGCCGCTTATGGCTGTCTTCTTATCCTTCAACCACAAACTCCTCAAACCAAACTCTATAACATACACTAACGTATACCATATCACCATCACCAACTTCTTCAACAAGCTCCCTACCTTTCGATTGTTTGATGAACTCGATGTCCCTATCCCTGTCAAAGATATAATCAAGTAAATAAAACAAACGTTACATGTGACAACTCGTTTTTTAGATGAGATAATTGAACACACACAATTCAATATGATGTTATATACTATGAGATTGAGTAATCTACTAATTAGACCACACATGAGGAATCTACTTTTAAAAAAATGAATATTTTTAACAGTCAAATTTCTGATCTTTTAAATGAGATAGTCACAGAGAGCAGAAGTACCTTGAGTTGTCGGGCGTTGATTAGGATCATCGGCTCTCCGGCAACAAGACATGAACATGGACATAAGTGAAATTCCATCACCAAGAGCATGATGAAGTCTCAAAACGGCCCAATTATGGGCTAAGAGAAGATGAAATTCCCAAAGAGGCTTCGTTAAACTAAGCGGAGTTGAAACAGAGAGATCCGCTAAGTAATCGTTAACAGCATCTTCATCGGAAATTGAAGGATCATCAGTGAGTGGTTGATGGCGAATAATGAAGTGATCATCGACGTTGACTTCAGTTTTACGCCATCGTTCACGGCCACATGAGTCTTTGAGCATGATGCTGGAGAATCTGGGATGTTTAACCAATATGGAATTGCTTATTTCCAATTTGACGGCGTCAACGTCGATTGGATCGCCGAGGGAAACGGCGCAATTGATGATTTGGTCCATCCCCGGCTGGACGAATAATCGGCCGGCCGGCGTCAAAGGCT
Organism: Solanum etuberosum; assembly: GCA_029582245.1. Taxonomy (NCBI): domain Eukaryota; kingdom Viridiplantae; phylum Streptophyta; class Magnoliopsida; order Solanales; family Solanaceae; genus Solanum; species Solanum etuberosum. The sequence goes on along the minus strand of JAJONR010004821.1, from coordinate 46,274 downwards.
CGTCTCTCTCTGTCATGGTCATATTTTGAAACAGAGCACAACTGCCCAAACTTTAGGTTAATAAGAAAACTCATTCCTTCAGCAGTTTTAAATAGGAAAAGCATTTTTACTTTTTTCCGATTCCATTACAGTAGAATTTACCATTCTCCAACCTCATCGAGATAATTAACGGAAAAAAGCTTTTAACCTTTCATCACTTTTTAGTAATGAGATAACACAAATAATTTTAAAATTATAGTAACCAATAAATGTAATATTATAGTATTACTATCATTCAGTCATATACATAAATCAAATTTGAAGTTCTGTTATCAGATTCCAAATATATTCTCTTTATTGTAGCTGTTATTGATATCTTTTCATTATTCTAGAATAAGTATTCAGGTAGAACGTGAGATATAAGGATGAAATACAATAATAATACTATATTTTATTTCGAAATTATTACTTTTTTCTTACGGACACTAATTTAATAACTTCTAAAAGTTGATTTTATCTCTATTTTAACCCCTTTAAATAAAAGCTTCAGAAAAATTCATAATTGCTACTCATTAAATGCGTACGGGATGAATTCACTCTCATACAACAAACTCTACCAAAAAAAATTGATGTAACAGTCTCAAGTTTGATAAAAAAATAAAATTCAATCTTTAACCTTTCTTATGAGATATCACATGTGCTATACTAATTCAACTACTTTTTGTGGATATTTTCTACCCAAATTAATTGGTGTACCAACGTAGCGCTAAATTTATTTTTGGCTATTAACTTGTGTGACCCAAGTTGTCCCCTTTTCTTAGTGGCGTCTAACTTAGGTTGTTGTTTTTTTGGATCTGTCTGGATTATTTTTGTGAAATTATTATATGTAATTCGATATTTTTTTTTCTTGGATAGCTCTAATGTTGACATCTATTTATGTTGAATGATATTCGTTAATTCGAACTTGTCAATTTCTGTACAGTGAGATACTCAAATTACGATTTGTTATTTTTACTAGACACTTTCAATTTATATATTTTTTTAAAAATTTTTATGTATATTTTAAACCGTCAACTAGATAGTTAGGTTGATCATATTTTTATATGTCTATCTTCTTCAAATTATAATCATCAGCCCCGTTAGGAACAATATTGAGATTTTGCAGTTTATATTGATCCTTATATTCTCAAAATCTCTTCACGTAAATTGAGGCAACTGGGGTATATATTAAAGTGAGAACTAAATTACTAATATTTATATGGAAAACATATGTGTTATATTTAGTCAGAATAATTACATTTTCTATTCCGTTTTGAAGTGTGGTAGGGGCGGGCTTTGAAAAATAATTAAATACCATATTATGCGCGGACTTCCCAAAATTATTATGGTTATACTAGTGAATTTGTCCGTGCTTCGCGCGGTCAGAAAGACGATAAGACGCCAATAATTTTATTAAATATAATATAGATATTAGTGGTATATATATATAATTGATTGATAGAGGAAAATCTTCGATTAGTAGTTAGATGACTCCCAACAAAGTCATAAGTTATTATTTTTAACCAAAATAAATTATAAACTTATGAACAATAAGAATAGTATAAAGTATAAAATAAAGAGAAATTTTCTACAACCTTAATCATTAAAAATTAGAAGGAAAAATACGAAATCAATGCAAAAAAATTCGAGTTCCTATCAACACTCATACACACAAGCAGATCACCATTCAATAGCCTTTATTTTATTATTCAAGTCAAACTAAAATATGAATATAATAAGTATGTATCGAAAACATAAAAATTTAAAAGGCTAATGTGATAATTTCTACAAAATCTTACAAATAAAGAGAAATTTTCTACAACCTTATTCATTGAAAATTAGAAGAAAAAATACAAAACCATTGCACAATTTTTCGAGTTCTTGTCAACATCCATAGACACAAGCGGATCATCATTCAATAGCCTTTATTTTATTATTCAAGTTAAACTAAAACATGAATATATTAATTACAAATAATATCATGACTATGACTAATAATTATTTAAGAGGCTATGATAATATAAAATTGTGGGAATAATAAAAATAAAGAGCACCGATTTTTATATTGAAGATTTTTTTTTAAAAAAAAGATTCTTCTGACTTCTTATATTGCATATTTAGTACAATTAAAAGTGTTAAATGAGTGATATTATTGATATTTTTTATATAGCACATAAATAAAAATAAATAGAAAAAGTCCAAAAAATATATTGCAATTGTATTTCTTTGACAAAGAGAGGTCTTAAATAACTTTCTATATTCCTTAACTATTTTATTATGTATGCATATAAATTATTGCAATATATAATAACCTAGGATCAACATTTTTTTTTAAAATATTGTATAAATAAATAGAAAAAAGACAACAAAAATAAGGGGGAGAGAAGATAATGATATTTCTTGGACAAAATAAGTGATACATCACCTTTTTAATTCCTAAAATTATATATTCTTATAGCAATACAATCCTAATGAAAAGAAATATGAATTTTCTTATACCACATTATATCTTCTAAAGCTCTCATTGAAATACTTACAGTATTACAAAATTTATATAAAACCAAAAAAAAATTATTTAATCACAAATATACCGACCTTGCATGTTGATGAAATTTTTTAAAGAAATTAATCTAGAAATAGTGTTTTAGTGATCATCGCCTTATCATGATCGATTATTTACTTTGATTTTATGTTTCATGAAAAATTTGCCCGGCAAAAGAATTAATATATGCAAAATTAAACCAACAAAAAATATATGAATCAGACAATATAATTTTCTTTGAAAATCATGTGTACTTCATGAAGATCGGTATAATAATAATTTGCTAACGAAGATAATGATATTTCTTGGACAAAATAAGTGATACATCACCTTTTCAATCCCTAAAATTATATATTTTTATAGCAATACAATCCTAATGAAAAGAAATATGAATTTTCTTATACCACATTATATCTTCTAAAGCTCTAATTGAAATACTTACAGTAACACAAAATTTATATAAAACCAATAAAAAATTATTTAAACACAAATATACCGACCTTGCATGTTGATGAATTTTTTTAAAGAAATTAATCTAGAAATAGTATTTCAATGATCATCGTCTTATCATGATCGATTATGTGCTTTGATTTTATGTTTCATAAAAAATTTGCCCTGCAAAAGAAACAATACATGCAAAGTTAAACCAACAAAAAATATATGAATCAGAAAATATAGTTTTCTTTGAAAATCATGTACTTCATGAAGATCGGTATAATAGTAATTTGCTTTTCCAATAATTAATATACATATATAAAAGCTCATACTGAAAGAGGAATAAAGAAATGTAGGAAGATGATGATTTACAAATACGAATAAATACAAATGGAGGTTGATGAAAAACTATCTTACTCAAAAAGGAAATGATCATTTTTGCCAAATTCAAATTTGAAATTTCATCCTAATTTCACTTTGTCAGATTAAATATCCATGAGTCTTAGATCGATGATGTATGAAACCTAAAACTCAATAGAAATATTCAATAAATATAATCAAATAAGAAAGAAATAATGTAGTAAGACTTTTAACTTACTTGATGAATATAAGAAATAAGGAAGAAATAATGTAGTAAGATTTTAAGTTACTTGATGAGTATAATCAAATTAGGAAGAAAAGATGTAGCAAGATTTTTAACTTAATGGATTAAATAAGTAAAACAGGAAAGAAATGGAGCAATTTATGGAAAAGATATGAATGGCATTAATTGTGAGATTAAGGGGAGAAAAAAACAAACGTAAAAGAAGGAATTGAGAAAGGTTTTAAAAGATACGAATAACATTAATTTTCAGCAATATTTATTGTAAAATATTTAATGTTTGTGAGACTAAGGGGAGAAAAAAAACAAACGTAAAAGAAGGAATTGAGACAGGTTTTAAAAGATATGAATAACATTAATTTTCAGCAATATTTATTGTAAAATATTTAATATACAATATTATTTTTTATTTAGTTACAAAATAAGTGATAAACAAAAAAAATGTCAAAAAAATGAGATAAAAGATAAATATGAATCCTGGCTTTAGAAACATGCCATATCAGCAGCCCTATCATTCAGCTTTATATATATATATATATATAAATTTCTAGTTCATATTAAGTAAATTGTTGAGGAGAAAATTATAATTTAAAATAAGTAATTTGTTTTAGAGTTCATGAGAAAGGTTGAGACTTTTATTTATTTATATTAATTTTTTATTTTTTTCTATGACAAGGGAAATCCGCAGCCGCTATCATTTTGGTGCGCACAGGGTAAAACCCCCGCTCCTATGCAATAGCTCGCAAACCACATAAGAGAGGTAACCCGCACTAGGCAAGCCCGGTGCGACGAGCTCGACCCAGATGGCAAACCCCTTGCTTTCGCTGGCAAGGTAACCCGCACTAGGCAAGCCCGGTGCGACGAGCTCGACCCACAAACCCCTTGCTTTCGCTGACAAGGAATTTCGAACTTGAAACCTCCAACATGGAAGTCCCAAGCCCAAACCACTGGGCCACCCCGAAAAATAACTAATGAGATTCTAATTAGTTTATATTTTTTAGAAAAATAAGTTTTAATTTATATTCTTAAATACATTTTTTAAGAACGAATTAGACCCCAATAGATCACTTAATATGTATTAGGCGAATGTTGTAATATGTAGTAGTATTAATTATTATTTTGTTTATGTCAGTTGAATTTGACGTTCACTCTGCGTGAAGTTGTTTTGATTGTCGATAATATATTTTCATTATTCTAGAGGAATACAAAAAAATTGATTCCATCTCTTTTTAAAACCAATTTAATTGCACTAAATTCAAATATCCATTTTTGGCCCCTACAATGTCTTGTCTTCATTGAGGGCCTTTTTTTAATTTTATTATTATAGTTGAAAAAGAAGTGACGCGTGACTTAGGTTCTTGCCTTTGTTGACTGTTTGGATGATTTTGATGGGTAGCTAATGTTTTTTTTTGGCTAAAGGAATCAACAATTTCTAGTTTTCAATATACATGAGATAAGCTCCCCTCTAATATAATGCTCACAGATTATATATGAGAGGTAATTGCTCTAGATAAGTCCCGTGCAATGAGCTTGATTGAGAAAGCATGCAGAGAGTTTCAAATTTGAAAAACACCATTTACAAGATCACCTGCTCATCTTATTTTCGTGTAAGGATTATAAATGTAATTTGGAATATATATATATTTTTCTTTCTACAAGGTAGCTAATGTTGACCAACTATATATTTTCGTTGAACGATATTTCATATATTCGAGATTTTTCAATTCATATCCGGCTTTTAGTTTTATTTTACTTCCATTGTGTTTTGATTCAACCGTTGATTGAATCAACTAAATCAGGCTTGACTTAGGCAAATGTCTCATTTTAGTTTACTATTTAGATTTTTCTTTTCCCTATTCTTAAATGTTGAGCAAATATAATCTCTGAAACCAAAAAAATAATAAACTATTATCTAAAATATAAAATTTTGAATTATGATTTAACATATGAACTCTTATGCCTCTATTTATAGCGTAACATAGAGGCATACAAAATGTTAGTCATTAACATGAATATAATGGAGAAGGTTACAAAAATAATGGTCATAAATGTTGAAGTTATCTTCATAATGGAGGGAAGTAATTGAGATAATTAATCATAGTAATTTCTTGGTGTAGTGGACATCCATACCATAATATTTTATAACAAGATCAATGATTCATAAAGAAATAATCATTTATCCTAAAAAGAAACAATCGGCCAAAAAATAAGAATAGAATTTCCATTTTATATCGAAGGCCTATTAGACCAGTGGTCCAGACAATAGCTAAAATTGGGCCTAGGCAACAGATGAGAGAGAGATTAATTGGGCTCAGTTAAAAGCATTTGCGTTTATTTGGGCCTTGGAATCTGGGCTCTGTTTTTACAATAGAGTCGCTTTTTTTCTTTTATCAAGTCTTACACGATATAAATTTAATTTAAAGTCGAGTGATTAAAAGAAAACTATATCGATATAGGATAAATAAATATCATTTAATAAAGAAAATGGTTACTCAATGAGATATAAAATAAAATCTTAATATATTTCATACAATATTCGAAATACAAATATGTTTTAGCAATAGAGATATTGATGACATGGACATATTAATTCACAAAACAAACGAGGAAAAATAATAATATAATAATCAGCTGATACGGCGGCACAGGGTAATTCCATCACCAACCGGAAGCATACAAATCTCAATCCTTGGATCAGCCGCTAAAGCTTTGTTAAGTTCCAATACAAAGTCTCTATAATACCTAACATATTTCCTCAATGGAGCATCAGGTGGAGCGACCACTGAACCATTCCATAGGGTGTTGTCGTACCCGATCACACCACCAACTTTCACTAATTCTATTATCCTTTTGTGGTAGTTGATGTAGTTATCCTTGTCCGCATCCACGAAAATGAAATCATACGTGCCATGATTATTTTTCTGCAAAAAAATAAATAAATATATATATATTAGTTTAATTTTGTTTTATTATTATCGTTAAGGTAATCTGATAACGTACATCTTCAACCAATAGATCAAGAACAGGTAAAGCAGGCCCCTCTCGAAAATCAATCTTGTGAGCTACGCCAGCCTTTTGGATTATGGGTAAACCAATTTCTTCGTAATTTTCCTTGTTAATATCCATTGCCAATATCTGCAAAAGCAAATACATATGTTTTATTAATTGGGCAAAATTATATATAATTTTTCTCCTTTTTGTTTTTTATAGTGCAAGTTAGTGGAAATTTATACTTTTTTTGGTCTTTTTGGCTAAGATTAGGTGCAACTTTATTAATATTTGATATTAGCGATGAATGAATTTTATAGTTAAATATTAAAATTTATCACTTATAATATATAAGATTAGCGATGAATTATTTAAAAATTTAATTAGCTACGAGCGATTTAGTGACGGATTAAAATGCATGTGTTACCTTTCCATCATCTGGAAGAGCAAGAGCAGTAGCAAGAAGAGAATAGCCAGTGTAGACACCAATCTCCATAGTGTTTTTAGCATTGATCAACTTCAATAACATGTTCAAGAATTGTCCTTCATCAGCAGATGTTGTCATAAGATTCCTGTTTCACACAAATATCCATAATTCAGTAAAAAAAGGAAAACAAAATTTTAATCTCTTCATTAACAATTAATTAACCTTTTAATTAGATATATAATTAATCAATGAACTCACCATGGATGCTTAGCAGTCAATTCTCTAAGCTCTTTCATGGGTTCTGGCTCTCTTGGGTATACGCTCGTCTCTAATATGTACTGTAACATGTTCAGCCACAAATAACACATGAAAATTTAAATTTTCTAGAGGCATGTGGTGATCCCAACAAATAAAATTTTGAATCAATCTCGAAATTTGTTATACCTGGTAAAGAGCATCACTTTGCAAAAGACTCTTGTGGCCAACCTCTTGGTGTTTAGAGACCTGATTTTCCTGTGATGCAACATTTTCAGCCATGTTATTTTATTTTTCCTCTTGCAAATTCTCCTTTCCTCTTTTTTTTCTTCTTTTAGTTTGTGATTTAGAAAAGTATTGAAATGGAAATATATATATATAAATGTGTTCACAAGGTAAGGCTTGCATGAACAGATTGGCCCCACCAACTAAGAAAAAATTTGGTGAGATTCCTTCTTGATGTAGTTACATGTGGGACCCACGGAAGTTGTTGCAACAAAGTCTCAACCACTTGAATGAAAATGTTTAATACGTCAGATAACGTCGTGATTACCTGTTTAAATCTGTGACAGTTGTCCTGTTAATAATTTTATTAACAAATATTCATTTCAAAATATATTTGAAACTTGCCTAAATAATTACGAAAAATATTGGTTTTGGCTGTTCATAAATTTATATGTTTTTCATGTTTATCCTATGTTATTGAGGAGACGATGATTTCGTATTAAAGTTTGAGAGAGTATCTTCTCTTTTTTTTCTAACATAAAGGTATTATTATATATAATAAATATTAACCATGATTGAGACTTTTGTATAATTAAAATAAATAGGAATGTTGGAAAATGGAAAGGAATCAAATTCGTTTTGTAGTGCCATGCATGATATTTGGAGGCTTAAAATATATTTTAAAGGACATAAAATATTGTTATTCTTTTCTTAAACAAATCAATAAAATGATAATATTACGTAACAAACTTATGAAATAATTTATTTTACATTACATGTAAATTTATTTTTCTTATATATGAGGTGGAGCCAATATTAGGAGTGTGAGATTCTAAATTTCCTTCGTCTTTCTTATCATTGAGTTGTCATTCAGTTTTGTTAGGATTCACAAGTTATTACTAAATGATTTATCTCAAATCTAGCAGAGTAAAGGTGTGCTCGGTATGTAAACAAAAAAGTCACACCCATATGATATTGTTTTCACTTTTTCTTTTTTTTTCTTATTATATATTATCCTCGATCTTTTTTTTTAAAAAAAGTCTCTTGCTTTCTTTTCTTTTCTAATATTCATCTTCTTAATATCTTAAATTCGCATATACTTATCGTTTAAGCAGTGATTGGTAAAAAGAAACTTTAAAGTCACTAAATTTTGATAGAATAACAAAACAATGATGGCAAGAGTTGGTAAACGGTGATCAGTGACTTTTTCCATCTATTTTTTTTTTCCTTTGTTGGTGAAATAAAATAAGATAAAATGACGTCAAATAGCAACTCCACTTTGACTTTCTTATAATCTAAAGCATAATTACTATACATTTTAAACTAATACTATTTCTTTTAGTATGGTGGAATATTCGAAATAATGATTTTGTTACAATAAAAAAGAGAATATGTTAGATATGCTTAATTGGGTGAAGATTTTGAATTAGATATTCAAAGTCCAGCTAACAATGTTAAGTTTTGTAGGTAAGAAAAAATTTAAAAGAATGAAAGCAATTATATATTTATATTTTAGAAGTATTCAAAATAATAAAGCTTGAGAGACTTCTTTGGTCAAATTTGTTCCCTATTTCAATTTTTTTCAAAAAAAAAAAAAAACACAATAAAATTGAAGGTTTTTCTCATTTTTTTGGAGGATTAATTAATCTTTTTCAAAGAAACAAAAACAATTGGCATAACAGTCTATGTTATAGTCTTTCTTCAATCGCTTTAAAATATAATAGCATTGTTATACTAATAAATAAATAAATAATGTTAGACGTAACACTAATATACAGTATTAAGAGATAAGAAGGCAATCAAAATAAGATTAAAAAATAAATAATAAAATGACGAAAATCGTGCATCAAGGGGACACTCGGCCCCACCGAGAGTTAATTTTCCACTTCTCCACAGTTAATTTGATTAGTTTTTTAATTGGAAAAATTACTTAGATAGCTATCCTTTAATAAATAATTACTGATTTTATCGATACTTTTTATTTATCACCATTTATATCAATACATAGCAATAATATGTTAAATTTGCAATATGTATTAAAAGTAAATTATGTATGCAATATATATGTGTTATAACTGTTTTTTAAAATATATTATGCTTGTTTGGTAAGAAATTGACACATTGTATTATAAATGTATTAAAATGTGTGATAAATGTATTATCTATCAATAAAATTTGTATTATATGTGAATAATAAATTGTTCTTTGTAATATGTATTAAAATTGTATTATAAATATATTAAAAATGATCAAGTGAAAAAAAAATGTTATTTCTATAAATGGTAAATATTTTTTTAATATAAAATATTTATGTAAGTTTCCCTTTTTAATTAAAATTAAATTAGATCACTTTATTTTACCGTTTAAATTTATATATTCAAAAAATATACCAAAAATAGTACTATAAGTTGTAAGCTTTCTCATGTCAATTTAATGAAAAAATATGATTTGAAACATTGACAAAAGTTTTTATGATTTGAAACATTGACAAAACTGCAACTAATTTAGAACGGATGAAATAATGCCTAAGTCACGGGTGGAGAGAAGTAAAGTTCTGAAATTTGAACAGTGATAAAATTAATTTAAATAGTTATTCACTCAATCGATTAAGCAAAAAAAAATAGACAACTAATATATATATATATATATATTTAATGTATAATCCAGGAATATCAACTTTAAAAATTTAATGGTGAATCATCGGCTATTTATATAAAAATCCAAAAATTAAAGGTGTGATTAAGGGTGGAAATTGGGTAGGGCTTGGTAGGGTGAGACAGGACGAGCCTTGACCCGCTAAGATTTTGACCCACATGTCCTATGTAACCTTTTTTCATTATTTTGCCTCGCCGCACCTTGTCCAGTCTAGACCTGCCCACATACCGCCTTATTAAATGTGTGTCCTGCCTCGCCCTACCCTAACCCTAACCCTAATTGTCATCCTTGAATAATGCTCCCTTAATTACAAAATAGTTGAATTATTGAGGTGTTTTATACCTTTTAAGAAAAGAAGAATATAACATAAATTAGACCTTAATTTTCATTTTTTTGTCCTTATTAATTATTGTCAAATTAATCTTTAGAATAATTCAAAGCATTTGAAGTTTTTGAACTCATCACATAGAAAATTCAAATGAAGGGTAAAAATGGAAGAATATTCTAAAAATAGTCTCAAAGATCGAAGAATTAACTTAATTTGAAATATGAAAAATGTCTCAACAATTCAATTCTATTGAAACGGAGGAAGTAGTAAATTGATAAAGCCTTTTTGACATTTTCCCCCTTTGAATGAATATAATATTCCCAGAGTTATACTTATGGGAGGATAATATATTTCGTATGGCTAAGTCAGAGGTGGTGGCTGGTGAGGTTGGTTAGGTGCTTACCGGTGATTAGATTAAATTAAAGACATTGATTAAGCAAAATGAAACTACTAATATAGTAATATAATATAATATTATAAAAACCTCAAGTTGAGTTTTTAACATATGTTTGTCTGTTGGTAGAATTTACTTGAATGGAGAGTCTTATCGAAAATATTTTTATTTTATTTTCATAAGATAAAGATAAAATTGTATTTTTTTTCAAACTTTACTTATAAAATTATATTGAATTTGTTATTATTGTTGTTCGTGAGGAGTAGGAACAGAAAGATCGAGCAATTTTTTTTATGATAACCAACAAACATTGATGTATTAGAAACAGTAAGTCAGAAAATAGATGAAGCATGAAAAAAAAAATTGAACTCACAATTTGTTTGCATCTTTAAAAAATATGATCCTTTTACTATTCTGTAAAAGTGGTAGTTCAATTTACAAAACGTAAACGAATTTAAATGGCGGAGAAAATCACACACTATATACTAATGTCTTTTCTTTTAAAAATGATGAAGAATTTCGAAAAAGCCCTCGGAATTTATAGCCAATGATTTCTCAACAGGTGCAGACATGCTTGTTCGTAAAGGCAAGTCGAATGGTCATTATCATTTGGAAAAAATAAAGTTGATCCAAAAAAATGTATCAATCAGATCATTTGATCAAATCCAAAATCGTAGTGTGAGGAAAGACTATCTTCTCAAACAACTCTTTATGGGCCAGAAGATATGCTCATTTCCCAATTTCATTGTCCAATTCATACTTTCAATTTTTATTTTTATTTTAAACAAACCCAACAGTACTATGAGAGTTGATAAGAATCCAATATGACAAATGGTTTGGGTTGAATCCAGAATATTATTTTATGTCCATAAGGTCAGAATAACAGGTTTTTTATTAAGCAGATCTTAATATTTTTAGCCAAGCGATTAAAAAAATGATAACTGTTTGTAATTCTTATAGTGTATATTCAATGTATAACAAGTGTTTAATTAGTATATAATTGGTGTATAACATATACATGCTTTTTATACATAGATTATACAGTAAATATATTCGCTAAAATTACTTATAGATCAGTTTAGATCACGATCCTGAAATTTCTTTGAGCAAACTGAAAATCTTAAAAAAAGTTGGACCACATTTTAAAGTTTTATAAGTTATTGCAAACCTTAAACGGTAGTATGATGTTTTGACGGTAAAATTGAGCAACATTATAACAATTCTAACCTTACCAGCCTTGTTACACAGTACAAGTAAAGAGTTGCCTAGACAAGAACATAAAAGAATAAAGGCGGATTTAGGATTTGAATTAAAGTATATAATTCCTGCAATGAATCAACAATCTCAAGTTAATATACATTAATACTTGATCATTGCCAAATATTTATAGATACAAAGTCAAAGCAAAAGCTACTGAATTCACGTGGACCCAAAAGTTACAATCTAGATCCCCTCTCTACAATAATACTTGATCATCACCAAATATTTATAAATAATAAGTCTAAGCAAAAGTTACTAAATTCACGTGGACCCAAAAGTTACCATCTAGATCCCACTCTTTCAAATTCTGTTGTTTCAAGATAAGATTTGCAATGTAAGAAAAGAGTACCTCCCAAACCATTCAGAAAAATTGTCTCCATGTACTGACTCTGCTAAGACAATTTATCCATATCGAAGGGAGACTTGGAGCAACATGAAAGTTGTTTCGTATAATCTATTACTTATAGGTTATATGTTCGAGCTTGGAATCAGTTGTTTGCATCCATATAGACTTCTTACATCACACCTCTTTGGGGGTAACCCTAGATGTTTCGTGCACTTGGTTGCCCATTACAATTTTTCCATGTCGCGGTGCATTTTTTTTTCCATTGCTAACATATAAGCAAAGTAGATTCATACTGGAATTGACTCTGACATAGTGCAGGTCTAATAGCAAAATGTTTCTGATTTTAACAGATAACACTCACACCAGACATACATATAACTAATTTAGATGTTAGTGATATTTGTGAGTATATCAAGAATTGAACCAGTGTGCCACCCACATCAACTGAATGTTGTGACCACAACAGCCATTGCCTTTCTCTTTGTGTGTGTATTCGTCTCCAAAGCTACGGGTAAAACTAGTAAACCGACCTGTAGATGGGCTGCGCATCACTCCACCATCTCAATAGCTCTGATACTAGTTGTTGGACTAAAACAGGTCAAAAATATTCTTAACATGACGTGATATTGTCTATTTGAATCAAAGTTGGCACATTTTCCCCTGAAAAATCTCACCCCATTAAAAGTATCACTACACCTTATATATAGGACTTTATTCGCATACCCAGCAACACTATATACATATTATGCTCAAATGCAAGTCGACAATATATACAATCACTTCTACTTGCAGCAAGTCGTATAATGATTTTCTTTCGAGTTCATTGACAATCAACCAGAAAGAGCTGTGTATGTCAAAGAACAGAAGAGGGGACATCTTATTGCTATTATGCAAAACAGCCCAAAAAGGTTGAAACTTTGAGTAGAAAGATTGACAAGATGAATGAATTTATGTTCTTTGCCTTCAAAATAAGTACTAGAAAAATGTCACTGCTTCTGTTACTGAAACTCTGTTGCTTTTGTAACTTTTGTGGCTAATGCACTTCTAATAGAACATGCTACACTTTTACTTTCACCGGGATTCAAAGAACTCTTGCATTTGTCAGATGAATAATCATTCAAATCCTCACAAAATGCTGAATAATCATCCCTTGATAACAACATATTATGAAGTATCGAACAAGCACCAATAGAAGCCACAACAGTCTTGATTTCTCCTTCAATTGGTTCGCGCAAAACGCCCCAATTTCTCAAGCTCTTAATGGCTATAACTGATGGCAAACACATTATGTTGATTGCATTGTTGAAGTTCTCTTCATTTGATTGCGAAACAGGATCATCAAATGGTAACATTAACCAATTTAACAAAGGGTAGTCTCCATTACCAACTAAAAACTGAGGCACAGCCACTCCATTTATCTCCAAACCTTGTGAATTCGTAAAAATTGTTCCTTTTTCAATATCTTGGAACAGAGTTGATGAATTTAAGACCTGGAAATCAGTTTTATCGCCGCGAAAACCGGCTATAATACTAATGATTCTGGAGGATGAATCAACCACTAATTGAGCTGCTATACTCTCTTCATTAACCTTAAATCTTATACAACAGAGTACTCCACAGCAATTAGGAATACCCGAAATCGACTCGAATCGCTTCGAAACAGATTCAAGCTCACCCGAATTCAAAAACCCAACCCAAAAACGGAAATTAGTACAGAGCACCCTACACAATTGTTTGAAACAAAACTTAGCAACTGATTCCGATACACTAAATCTCTGAGAAATATCGGAGAAATTAGCTCCGGTAGCCAATCGGAAAAGCCCAATTCCAAGCCTAGTTTCCGCAGCGAGATTAAGTGGCGAGTCAACCGGGTCACGACACTCTAACAGAGGCTCTAGTAACCCACAAAGCCAATCAAAAGTAGAAGAATTGATATTGAAGAATTTCTTGAAACAATCCGGGTTACGTCGGATGAACGAGTCGGGTCTACCGAGTTTGAACCGGGTCAAACCCTCGCCGGCCGGGGTATCGGATTGTGAAAAATGGATACGTTTTCGTTTTCGCGAAAAAGGGATGAGAGAAAGAGTAGCGGATGTTTCAGAAACAGAGAGAAAATGGAGAAGAAGAGGTGTCAGAAAGTCAGATAAAGAGGAATTTGTTATACAAAGAGGATTTGATGAAGGGAAAATGACTGTAATTAGAAGGAGTAGTTGAGCAATTAGAGAAGAAAGCATAGCAGCCAAATTTCGAGGATTCATATTTTGCTTTTTTGTTGGTTTTCTTGATTTCAGAGCAAATCAAAAAAGGCTTGGCTCTGACAATCTAATGAATCTATAGTAGCAAATAAATTGGGTCTTCAACTTATCACAAATGTACACGTGATCTTTTATAGTTGAAATTGATTTTATTTTTTTCTTATTTGGGGAAAAATTATTCAACAAATATTCCAAATTCGAGCTGAGTAAATTTATTGATCTTACCATTCGAGCAAAATTGTATCCTATTTAGTGCTATTGAAAATAATTTATTTTTACTTATTTATTATTTTAAAAACAGAATTTTCTTTTTTACTTTATCATTTTTGACTTATCTAAAAAAAGATAATTATGTTTTATCTTTACCATTAATTACTTATTTTTCAAATCATATTTCAAGTCCTTTTTACTTGTCCAGTTTTGACAAATCAAGAAAAGACAATATTATTTACCTATTATACTCACAATTTATTTAGAGAGTTAATGTTTTTGCAAAAGGTAAAGAATAAATCGATTTTGGTATTCTATCAATCAATAGAGATAAAATGGTAAACTTACTATATCAATTTTTATTTTTTAATAGGTGTGTTATTAAGTCAAAAAAATTGGACAAATAAATAAAGACAGAAGAAGTACTAAACATCAATTAATAGGATAGTGTGGTAAAATAACAATGTCAATTATTATTTATTTAATGCGTATATAAAAGTCAAATATGATAAGTAAAAGTGAGGAGAAAGTAAGTATTTAAAATTTGGGATAACTCATTGATTCCGAGCTTGTTAGGTGTGTTTTTTAATTTGTCAAAATTAAGTATATTTGAACGAATATTATAACAGAAGAAATATATTTGAATTAAAAATATAATAAAGAATACGTTTAGACTATTTAGTATTTAATAATTTTCTGTATAATCATTAAGATTCCACTTTCGTTTCTAAAGATTTTAGCATAACCAAATTTAAACGCCTTAAATTCCATTTTTTAAAAGAAAATTTTACTTTGTTAATTGGAGAGAAAAAGGAAACTAAGGGAGGATTTTATTTATTTATTTTAGGACTCATAAATATTTTCCCCCAAAGGGAGGATACCCCAAGATTTTCATTCCATATTTAATTGAGGAAAAATTCAAATTTACCCTTAAACAGTTTATTATATTTTATATATCTTTGTTATACTTTCTTAATAAATATATTTGTTAAGAACCGTCTATTTTTAATATGGACGATTTATGAGAGTATTTAACTAAAACCAAATCTCCACTTGTGCAGCTACTTTTAGTTTTTAATGTTGGTCCTCAACTTGTGCATTTTAATTCCTGCTACAAGAAGTATAATTCATTGGCACCCATGGAAGCCAAATGTATTAACTTATGTGATAATATTTGGATGAGCATAAATTTTAAAAGTACTTTTTTTATATATAAAAAAAATTGTCATTTAAAATAAATTATAATATTTATATAGCTATAAATTATCTTATTAAAAATAAAATACTTTTCAAAATTAAATAATTGAATACTAAATATAAAACAAAATATCATTCTTTTTTATACTAAAAAAAATAAAAAAGTGAGACATGAATTGAGAATATAAAATACAACATGATTCGGATGTTAAATATAGTCAAACTTATCCGAAATCCAATTAGCACTAAAGAATAAGACACAAAAAGTAGATGCAAAAACAAAAATTCCAAGTTTGTGTAATTAAATTATGAAAGAGAGGATTTAATAGATCAGTTGATCGATTATTTAAATTTTTATTTTGATGGTGAACATTAAATTTTGGCTTTGCAATTTTCATTTTCACTTTTTCGAGCCCCAATTTTAATAAAATCATATAAAAAATTGAAATATATTTTTTAAAGAAATATATGAAAGAGGTCAAAGACCAAAAAAGTTGTCTAATTTGAGCCTTTTAACATGGAAATTCATCTCCCTCTTCTTCCTATCATAATTTAGTTCAATATTTTAATTTTGGGTGCTCTAGTCAGTATCCACTTTTAATTTCCAAAAAACATAATTAAAGGTAGCTACTATTCGTGTTAGTTTATGGTACCTCAATTAATTTGCACGTACTTTAATTAAATTTTCATATGATACTTTTTTTTCCTTTCATTTGAGAGCTCACGTCTTCTTATTTTCTTGATTATTTGAACTCACAATCTTATATATTTGAAAACGGAAGATGTTTATCATTTAAGCAATCTCCTCTTAATTTTTACGAGGCACTAACGAATACAAAATACATTCTAAAATAAATCTTTATCATATTAAAAATGATATAGAAAGATATTGTCTCCCCATGAAATGAATCAAACAATGTTTAAGTAATTATTAGCTTAACACTATTCAGTAGAATTAATTTTATAGATTGAGTTACAAACCACAAATAATCGACTAAATAGTAAACATGTGAAATTGAATATAGAAAAACTAAGAGTTGAGCACCGATACTTAGTTATCAATGGGAGAAGTAAAGGCAATTGACAATGACAAATATAAGATTGTTGATAATTATGTATATGATTACTAGTCATTCTTATATTAACATGACTTAGTACGTTTATATGATGATCATTATAAATTTATAATTATGATTTATTATTTCTTAGTTTATAATTTTTCTTAATGTGATTTCATTATTGTTTTTGTTGAATATTTCAGTGTCATTACTCATTTTATGTTATTTTCTAAGAAACACTTTAGATAATTTTGTTTTGTTAAGACTAAAGAAATATTCGAAGCACACTCAAAAAATGTTTGTATGAAGATTTTATATATAAAAAAAAATATGAGGTTAAAAAAATAGACTTTTGTTGGTTTAGGTTGATTTGATTTATAGAATTAAAAATTCTCATACAACTAGCTTGATTTGATATTTTAAAACTCAAATCAACACGGTATGACATATGTACCTCTAATTACGATAAACTTTTAATCCAAACTCGCATATTGAATCGATTGATGATTGCAAACTTGATGAATCCTTATATTCTCACCCCGTCAATTTTGATTTATTTTTTTAAAAAAAATTATTTTTGAAAAATATTTCAAATTTTAAAAAAAATTATTGCCACCCCTACTCAGGCCATCCCCGTCAAATTTTTTTAATAGTGAATTCGTGGGGAATTGGTTTGAGAGTGAAAAAATCAAAGGCTAAGAATTTGATGTGTGTGTTGACAAATTGTAGAGCATCCATTTTAATGGAGAGTCTCTTCAGTAAATTTTGAATCTTCGAAGAGGAAGAAGAAAAGTTAGAGTTTGAGTTTTACCCTAACTCATACTCTTTGAGAGGAAGATATTTATTTTAATTAAAACACTAATTTTGAAGTTTAAATGTAAAGATAATTAATCAATCCTAGTTTTAAGGGATATGAGTATTGATTGTATCTTTAATAATATATTGTATAAAATATTAAAAGTGGTAATATAATGTATGTCTAAAAAATGCATATAATTATTATATTTTAATTAATAAAAAAAAATCTTATTTCATACTTATTTATTATTTAAGGTAAATTTTATTTAAAAAGAAACAAGAATAAAATTCCTTAAAAGTTATATTGTTGTTAGAAATAACATGTGTTTAAGAAAAGAAATAATATAATATATATTAGGAAAAAAAGCATTTTGACTCATTGAAATAACAATTAAGTTTTTTTTGGACCAAACTAATAGCATAGGATTATTTTTGACCATTTAAAAAAAACAAATAATGCATTTATCACAACTTAATTGCTCTCTCAGTTCTTATACGTAGAGAGAAAGAAACTCTAGTCTTCTCTATACCCATTTTTCATTCCTTCTCTATTCTTCAATGGAGATGTAGTGTTTTTTTTTGTGGTTTTTTTAGTGCAGAAAATTCCGTTATTAGTGCAGAAAATTCCGTTACTTCACCGATCATCTGATTCTCAGGTATCTTGATCGACCCATTAATTTTTTTTTAATTTTTTTTTGGGTATTTGGGTGTTTTCTTTTTGGGTATTTGGGATCTGCAATTCAATGGAGTTCAGATACTAGGCGTATATGTTCTTGTTCTTGTATTACTGACTATTTTGATATCTCTACTAAATTGTGGAAATTCTATGTGTTGATTACAGTTCGGTACTTCTTGAAATTAATCTTTTATCAGCATAATAATGTTTTTACTATATAAGGTGTGAGTTATCAAGTTTTCAGTTGTTATAGAATGAAGAATGTTGAATCTGAATTGTTGTTTATGTAATTAAGACCTTTAAGGGGTTGTTTGGTATGGGGAATGTGATAGACAAAAGTTATATGAGATAACTTATTCCCATTTTGTGATACAAATGGTGACATAAATAATCCCGAGACTAGCTAATACTCATATACTAACCAAACGCATGATAAAATAATCCTGCACAAGGATGATACCATTAGAACTAAAATTAAACCTTCTTAGGTAAGGCTGCAGAAGCACCAAAGAAGCAATAAAGCTTGCTCTGAAACTAAAAATCAATTCTTGTAGATAAGTTCCTACTTAATAAGAACAGTAGAAGAGTAATTTGTAGACTGAAAATCTTGTTCTTACCTACTAATAGAACTACTTCAACATAGAATAAGCTTGTTCTTGCATCCTATTAGCGTAATTAGGACTCAAAAATAATCTAGGAAGCAATTAACATACCTAAAAACTTATTAAAGAAGTTCTCTGCGGAACCACTATAAGAATACACCAAGAACTGTTAAAACATGCTTCAAATGTTCACCCGATAAAAAGAGTTTCCTTGTGTTACTTGTGCCCTGCATGAGGTGCCTTAGTTATTTTGAAGGAGGCTGTGTAAGCCTGCAGCTCGAAATTAACAGATGCTTTACCAATTGTGTCTTTTAGCTTCTGCTCGACTTGTGACTGCTGTGAACTGGTTCTATACGCTGCTGAAATTACTATCTTAGTGCATCAGAAGTTATATAACCAATTTAAGTTATCTTATATTTTCACTTTTCTCCAGTGATATTATGCTTTAACCTTTTCAAGATATCAACTATTGTTAATTTTGTTCTTTGACAGATTTCCTCACTAGTGCACTAAAGGCCTTGGTTTGTCATAATTGGCCAAGATGCAAAGGAACAGAAGCATACTAGATTCCTTTCCAGAAACTATCGATCTTAATCAGGGATCTGTTTCAAGTAATGCTTCTGGAGATCCGACATCCTCTTGGGATAGCTTGCGAAATTCAATGGAGGGTCCATTACCGAATTCCATGCTTTCTTCTGCTAGAGAAAGTCTTAGACGTGCTGATGGTATTAGTTATAACACACAGAACTGCAGTGCGCGGGATCAAGGCGAGTCGAGCTCCAGTGCCAATTTGCATGGCATTGGACATGCTGGTCATTTGAGAATAGGACATGCTTGGCCGTCTTCATCAAGTAATCATGTGCTGACTAATTCAAATTCAGAAGAGAGGCGATTTGGACCATCCAATGTCCTCCATCCTGACAGTTCAACAAGTGGCTATGGTGGAAATCATTTGATTGGCAGCCCTGCTATTTTACCAAATCTGGCTTCGGCTCACAGTCCTGCAAATGCTAACTTAAGTGGCATATACAACAATGGTGACACTCGGCTGGTTATGAGACCAAGTGTATCTTCAACTGTCTACACTTCTAGCAGCAGACGGGAAGCGGAGCGTCCTGCTTCTGGTGTCTCTTACAATGCTGGTACTTCTTCAGGTAGATCTCGTTATTGGCCTGGGTTCACTGATATATCAGGTACTCCCATGGGTACTTGGGGTTTATCCTGCAAGCGCAAGGTCCTTGAAGGCAGTTCTGGGCAGTCTTGTGGTAGAAGTTCAAGCTCCAATGCACAACCTGAGAACATTAGACCGCACAATTTTCCAAGTCAACATGGTGCTTCAAGCAGCTTAAACATTTCACCAACCTCTGCAAGCGTGCAGAATACTTATCACTTGGGAAATCTTTATCCAAGAAATAGGATTGGTACAAGAGTGGCTGCCTCTGACATAATTCCTCCTCTTAGTGCTAGTGGAGTTGTGGAAACCTCTGCCAGAAATTCTGGGAGTGGACAAAATCTTGAGAATCATGATACAGTTACATTTGGTTTACTGCCAACTAGGACCAATTTAGGGCATTCTAGTGTTGGTTCTACTCTTGTGACTCCTCAACCTATTTCAGTATCTAATTATTTGGGATCCAGACAACCAATTTCACAGTCAATGAATGCAGGTAACTCAAGAAGCCATTCTGGCCTAATGTACGTTTCTGGTGTTCCAAGTGGTTTGCATCCAGTTCCCCGGAATGTATCTCCTAATTCACGAGGTGGTAGTTCATCAAGTCTAAATGTGGTTTCTCCTGATAGTGAGGATGAAGCTAACTTCTGGAGCTCAATAAGAAGTAATAGGGTACCTCTTCCATTTGTTCCTGCTCCTGAGTCTGGAAATATGGTACAGGATTCAGCTAATTGGAGTTTAGCTACTTCAAATGGAAGCTATTCCAGAAACATGCCTTCTAGTTCTGCACTCAGCCGTGGGCCAAGTATGCAAACTTCTACTACTGCAAGGACACCTTATCAGAACTTAGCAACCAGTAGTACTCGTAGTTCTTCAGCAATTTCTCCTAGGACTCTCCTACCTCCTGTTGAGTCCGAGTCTGGAAGTCAGAGAGGTAATTTTCCCCTGCTATCATCAGCTGCTTCTCCTGTGGAGGAGGCAGAGATATCATTGCGATCTAGTAGCCGGGGATCTAGTAGCCGACGTAATCATCGAAACCACCTAATATCATCTTTAATGACCAATTTTCCAAGTAATGAAGTGGATGGATCGCGTGGTTTAGCTTCTGATATCGAGGGTCGCCACAGACTGGTATGGGAGGTTTGTGTTTTATAATAGTATCAAAACAGTTGTACTTTGGTTTGTCCATGAATGTATTCAACTGTTCTCATCTTGTATCTGGCCTGAGGAAAGTATAAATATTTGTTCTTGTATTACTATTTTGTCTTCCTGAAGATTTCTTCCTTTCATCTACCTATTTGTGTTGCCCTTTTTTCTTACTTGCTCATCTTGTGATGCTATGTAGACGGTTACATTAGTTGTTTATTTGATTAGTATTTAGTTCAGGATTAGTGGATCATGTACTGGCCCAACATTTAAGTGCAAGTATTGGTATCACACATGAACAGAAGCACATGCCTCCTTATAGTTCTTTTGACAATTAGCATAGAGTATACCTTCTGGATGAGTTAAGAATTGCAATTTGCTTAAGGGGTCGTTTGGTAGGATGTTCAAGAATAGTACTGAATATGGTTTTTTTTTTGATGACCGTGGTGAATATGGTGTATTACTAATGCTGAGAATAGTTTTGTTGGGATTATTTCTAGAGCTGTGTTGCCCACAACTTGGAACTTAGAATGAATGTTATGTCTCAATGAATATGAATCGAAGCACCTATACTTTTTACCTTAATATTTTCAGAAGCTGATACTTTATGGTTTCACTCTTTCTAGTAATTGGGTGTAGCATGATCTTCAGTTGTCCTGGATTTTGGTTAAGTTCACTTTTTGAATAAATCCAGCTGGTTTTATGTTGCTTCATGCCGTTCTTTTGAGATAGTTTTGATCTACGGTTAATTTTCTCATTACTTACGAAATGTTGCTGCTTGCATTCAACAGATTCGTCAAGTCCTACATGCCATGCGGAGGGGCGAGAACAGGCGATCTGAGGTTTTATTTTCATCCTTATGATACCCTAATGAATGTTCAGCTTGTTTACGCATGTACTTTGTATGAATAATATGTAGTTCATGATCTGAACACCGTGATGGATGAAGTTTCTATCGATTTGCTGAGCTGTGAAATGTTATAAACATAATTACTTTTACTTGTTATCTTTGCTCCATAAGCTGAAGGGGTAGAAATATGGCCAGAATTGTAACATGTCCAGCCATAGATATCTGGATGGAAAACAAATTACCTAAGTTCTGTTATTTTCGATGACGAGTGATATTTTTACTAGACTGCCAATTAGGTTGTTCGGGTGAAAAATATTTGTCAGAATTTGGTTGATGATGCTTGTAACCCGTGCTCCACAAAGCTCAAGTAAAAGAGATGTTTGTCCAGAATTTGGTTGATGATGCTTGTTACCTATCTTTCTTCTCTTTTCTTCTTTTCAATGAGGTGAAATATAAGGTGAAATAAGCCTTAAGAAGCCTATTAACACTTACCTGCCTAAACCACCTATGTGTCTTAGCCTTCCCTGAACAGGATCGCTCCCACACGTGTATGCGTTCGTTAACTTGCATAGGTGGTTTCAATGAAAAATATTTCTCAGCAGTTTTTCAATGGTGCAATATCCTTATTTTTAGCCTTTCTCTTAGTTTTTACTTAATATTATCCTTACTAAGATGTTTTTATTTTTATTTTCCATCCTATCCAGATTTTTTTAGTTCTTAGTGGCCTGTTATTGTTTTTTAGATGATGAAACCTAATTGCATCTGACTGGATTATTAAAGCCTTCACATCTTGATCCCTTGTTAGCAGGAAGGAAGCTCATTTAATCTAGACTTATCTCCTCATTACATGGTTGTTAATGCTAATGGAATTTTGGGTCCTTAGTAGACACCAGTGGTTCATTTTTTATTTTTTTTGGCAGGATTATATGATGCTTGATTCATTTCTCAACGGCGCTGCAGAAATTCATGATACACATAGAGGCATGAGGCTCGATGTTGATAACATGTCGTATGAGGTAATTATGGTTGTGCTTTGATATCACTAAGTTTCGTAATAGATTTCTCATATTGTAACCCCTTTACAAATTCGTTTTTTAGTTTTATATCTTGATTTCAAGAGATTTTCATTCTTATAAATAAGAGATCTGGAAATTACGCACCAGAGATCTTTGAAGGGTTGTTTTTTTTTCCTGTTCAAATTGTGAAGGGTTTCGTTCACCTATCTCTTCTACTTGCTTTCCTTAGGAATTATTGGCATTGGAAGAACATATAGGAAATGTGAACACCGGATTGAGTGAAGGAACCATTTTGGAACGTATGAAACAGCGAAAGCATGATCCAATATATGGAGGGTCATCGTCAAATATGGAGCCTTGCTGTATCTGTCGGGTGAGACTCTTTCTAATGGTTTTGCACTATAATTAGTTGATATTATTAGAGAAGGATTGTTGAATAAATCTCGTCGGTTTTCTTTTACATTTATCAGGAGGAATACACAGGTGGAGATTACATGGGTATATTGGATTGTGGACATGAATTCCATAGTAGTTGCATAAAGCAGTGGCTAATGCTGAAGAATGTGTGTCCTATTTGTAAGAATACAGCCTTAAAAAAATGAAATGCAACCAAACAAAGATAATTTCCCCTCTTCCAATTCCCAGCAAAAGAATTCTTGTTGTTACTATTTTAGAACTCATGGGATATTTATTTATTTTGAAGTGGTAAATCCATAGAAATCTTGTTATGATGTTTGTTTTGAGTAATACTTCACAAGTTTTTTCTTTAACCAAACAATGTGTTTAGTTTTGGTGGTATTTGTCCATTCCTTTAATCATTCATTATTCATTCTAAATTGTAAAAATAGTTTGTAAGAACAACTCATTAATCCTGCTTGGTAAAACTAAAGAACATTCATTCTATGTTACATGATGTATTAATATACTTGCATTTGAAAGTGTTAAGGATATTAGGTCAAGCAAGGAAAAATTGTGTGAGATTTTTTACTGTCTTACAATAATGTGGATCCAAATCTTAGGCTTTCCAGTTTATAAGTTTTAACTTTTTCTTGGTGAGACAAAAAAATGTCTCAAATAATTAATGTCACTAGTGTAAATCATTCATCATTCACAAATACTTGAGCCTTTTTCTTTTGTTTTGCAACTCGTACACATATATTTTTTGTTATATGTAGGTGATTCTTAAGATAAATTATACTTTTAGATACATGATTTAATACTCAGTATTCGGGGAACTAATTATTTTAAAAATGAAAAATGGTCGGTAACATATTGAAAATGACTTGAATATTTCTTAAAAACGGGCTGGGTCTTGACCCACCCAATTTGACCTGCTTAATTTCAATAATTTTAGTATATTGTTATTTAAGTTTTATAACCACAATTTAAATTTTAACTCAAGAAAATATTAAAAAGGAAGTTACAAATGGATAGATAAATCCTAAAAGATATAAAATAGATAGTAATTTATACCTTCAATATAGGGGCATATATTACATCAAATACAAATAAAAAGTCTTAAAATGAGTTGAAATTGGAGATTAAATTGGACTCAATTGAGAATTCTCATACAATGGGTTAAGACTTAAATAAATTGAGATAGAACCTAATTCAAATTATCTTGAGCCCAACCCTTAAAATTTTGGACGGGTTAGCTATAGTTGGGTTCATTTTTGACACTCCAATGGCAGTAACTAATTATTCCTTAATATAATCCTTTTACCTGGTATACATAATTTCTTTAAGTTGAGCATGTACTTTTTTATTGCGAAATTTAATTTGAAGAGTTTTTTTTTTTTTAATTACAAAATATAAATTTATACTTCAAGTTTTACATTTTTAAAAAATAATTAAAAATCATGATTTGAAATTTCAAAATCATTTTTTTGGGAGAATCTGATATTCCAAATCATAATTCTAATTTGCATGTCCACATATTGATTTGAAATCATGATTTTGTTCGCATGTCCAAATGCAAGCTTAAATTAAATTTCAGTTTTAACTTAAATTCTAGCATATTGTGTTGGAGTTTCAAGAATTTTTTTTATATAGCACTCTAATAAAAAAATAGTCTCATAACTCTAGGACTGGGAATGAAATAGCGAAAATCGAATTACCGAATCAAATTTGTTTGTTCTTTGGTATTGGGTATTCAGTATGGTATTCGGGAGTAAAATTTTAGAATTATGGTATTCGGGTTTGGGTTTGATATGAGACATTAGTACTGTTTGGTATTTGATATTTCCCGAATACCGAATTATTTACTTAATGAAGGTCATTTATCAACATGTTCATTACTCATTAGTACAAGTCCAAAGAGAAAGTTAAAGAATAAACATAAACAACCCAAATATATGTCTTTTAGTTGTATCAATTTGTTTTTTCTTGATGTCTTTTTACTTATTGATCTTCTATTATATCGTGCATCCACATAAAAAATAGAAATGATTGGAGAAATAATATTAACTTTGTAATACAATCGACTATAACTTCAATATGGTATAACCAAATATCATACCAAATCAAAATTTAATTTTCCGTTTATCGAATTATCGAATCAAAATTTAAATTTTTGGTATTTGGTATCTATTTTTAACTTCCAATTACCAAATTACCGATTCAAAATTTGATAATCCTGAACCGTATACCAAACGCCCACCCCTACATAACTCTGATTCTAACCGTGGTAGATTCATAATTTTCACTCAGAAAGTAACTATTTTAAAGCTATTTAAACCAGCTTATAAACTTTAGTCAATTAGTAACATAAATGAATATGTTGTTACGGGTAGGGCTGCATATCGATCTATTCGGTTCAATATTGAAATTTATTGGTCCGACTTATCATTATCGAGTGCCAGACATAATAAACCGTTAAGATTTCAATTTATCCGTTATTGATCGTTGTCAATCCAATTATATATTTAACTATTAAGATTTCACACCAAAGAATCATTGAAAATCACTTATTATAAATAAGTTGACAAACCAAATGAATCACACATATGAGTTGACAGATTATATCTTGCTCAAACACAATAATTCGCACCTTGTAGAACAACCGCAAGTTTGAGACAATTAAAAATGAAAGTATGAAACTAGAACTAGTTTAGATTGACTTTTGGCTTATGACTTATAAGTCAAAAGCCTTAAGCACTTTTTTATTTTATCCAAACACTATAAAACTATTAAAAAACTACTCTGGCTTAAAAACAACAAAAATAAATCAATCCAAACAGGTTTTTAAACCTTAAGTCATGGACTTTATATGTCAAATGATATAAATATAATTTAGAAATAATTTATTAATCAGTAAATTTTAGGAATAGAAAAGATAAAAATCTTATTAGTGCTCTATAGCTACAGTTTTGCTATTTGCGCTCCATAGCCAAATTACGTTTGCTATGGAGCATTTGATTTGTATAAATCGGGCGTTAATTCGTCTGTGTCTATGAAAATTATGTTTGTATATGTATATGTTCTCTGTGATAGAGTAGAGTGACGAGCGAGATTGGGAGAAAGAGAGGAGAGAGGCGAGCAAGAGAGGACATAGAGTGGAGAGAGGTGAATTGTATATATATATCGGTTAGATAATTATATATGTGTAACTACTATGTATATGAATCAATGATTGTATTTGTACATCTGCATAAAATTTGAATTCGTATATAATTGAATCGAGTTAAAACATTTGTATTTGTATATCAAATCTCTCTCGCTTTATACAAACACAAATTATACATTATATTTTGTATAATTTGTGTTTGTATAAAGCGAGAGAGAAAGGCGAAAGAGAACTGACATGGAAAAATTTGTATTTGTATAATTATAAGTGTATATGATGGAGATATATTTATTTTGTATTTGTATATCCAATTTCTTTCACTTTATACAAACACAAACACAAATTATACATTTGTGTTTGTATAAAGTGAGAGAGGCGAGGGAGAGATGACCGAAAAAGAGGAAAGTGGCGAGCGAGATTCCAGAGAAAGGGGAGAGAGGCGAATGACAAGAAGTTTGCTGCGAATTGATATTAAATAAAACTATAGCTATAACATTTATTTTGAATTAATAGTTTGTTATAATACACAATTTTTCCTTTATTAATTTACTACTCAAATTATCGATTTAATCGTTAAAATGTTTTTCAAACCATTAGAATTAATAATCTAATATAAGAAAAGTCAATATCATTATTAAAATTGTTAAATTAATAACTTATTAATAGAATTATGATTTTTTTTATTCGAATTATTAATTTCGATTAGAGTACGAAGGGCTGGGCTAACCAAGCTATGAGCATGTTTGGCATTGTTGTTAGGATGCCAAAAGTCTTTTTTTTTTTTTTATAGAAAAAAACACTAATTTTGAGAAATTAAGTGTTGGACAAATTCTTAAAACTGCTTTTAAATGGAAGCAGAAACAGTTTTTCTGCTGTTGGGAAGAAGCTAAAAATTTCTGTTTTTTAGAAAAAGCAGAAGCAGAAATAGAATATTTTTTTCAAGACTAAAATATCCCTTACATATGTACATATTTATTAATATATCTCTTATTAATTAATCAACATATCTCATAAGTTTGGTCGATTTTTATTTTTATATAATAATTTATTTTATTTTATTTATGTTTTATATTATTATTTATATATTATATTGTATATATTACTTTATGTGTTATTTTACAAAATTAAAAATAAAAGTAACAACGATATTTTTGTAGAATTAAAAAAAGAGAAAAAAGTGACAATTAAGATTTAGACCCTCCTAAAAAAGTAACAAATAACAAAATTTTCTTTTCTTTTCTTTACTTAATTTACGTATTATTTTATTTTAATTTTTTAAAATTTTAGTCTACAAAAAAAAGGGATAATAGCTAAGATTGAATCCAAACAAAATAGGTAACGAATAACAAAAAATTCCTCTTTTCAATATTTTTCAACAATATTGATCTACGTGATTGAAGATTTGAATATGTACATTTTAAATAATTAAATTTAAAATGTAATTAAAGTTTCAGTAACAGATGTTTAAAATAGTTTCTCTCTATAAAATAATCTTAATATTAAAAACACATTGACACATGTCCTTTTTCGTAATTTAACTTTCAAAAACACTTTTTAAAGAAAATTACCCAAATAGCTTATAAAAAAACACTTTTCATATGAATTTGTCAAATATAAATTATTTTTTTAAAAAAAAAGCACTTTTCTATAAAAAAAACTATTTTAAAAAATTATTTCTTAAAATAAGTCATTTTTAGCCGTAATACCAAACACGCTCTAACTATAAAAAATCGAAGGGCCGGGCTAGTCAAACTAATTAGAAAACATAAATAGTACATTTATGAGAGGTTAATTGTTCATTCAGTTCCGACACAGAGCCACACCTACATAGAGATAGAGAAGAAGAAACTCAATTTCTCTCCATTTCCCTGCACGAAGAACGAAACCCTCATCTTCAATGGAGATATAGTGTTTTTTTTTAATACAGAAAAAGCAAAGCGCACAACCCCCAAAACAAAGAAATCAAAATTGGACCCAGAAAATTCTGTCACTTCACCGATCATCTGATTCTCAGGTATCTTGATCGACCCATTAATTTTCTTGAATATATGTCTCTGTTTACTAAGCAATTTCAGCTTTTTGTCATCTATTCTTCTGGTTTTTCTTGAAGAATAATTGTTACTGACGATAACACCCTTTTACTTGTTTTTTTTTTTTTTGGTCTTTCGGTTGTTTTCTTTTTATAATGTGGATCTGCAATTCAATTGAGTTCAGATACTAGTGGTATCAATACAAGTTCTTACTTCTTTCTAATACCTATGATTTTTTATTTTATTTTTTGCAATGAATTTAATTGGATAAACATGTTCATTGACTTGTTTGGGACCAAGGTGTATTTGTTCTTGTCAACTTGTTTGAGACTGAGGGGTACTATATTGTGAAAATTTTGTGTGTGGATTACAGTCGGTACTTCTTGAGATTAATCTTTTATCAGCATAATAATGTTTTTTCTATATAAGGCGTGAGGTATCCACTTTTCAGTTGTTTTAGAATGAAGAATGTTGAACCTGAATATTCCTTGAATTGTTGTTTATGTAATTAAGACCTTAAGGGGTTGTTTGGTATGGGATAGACAAAGTGATTTCACCATATACTATATGGGATAAATTGTCCCTACATTGTGATACAAATGGTGAGATAAATAATCCCGAGACTAACAAATACACATACCCTAACCAAACGCGGGATAAAATAATCTGGGATTATTATTCCTTGTCTCTCATAATAAACGCCCCCTAAGTACTTTTTATATGTAAGTGGTTCCACTTTTGCTCGGGGAGGATGTGTCAGCCATGCATCAAGATGTGAATCAAGTGCA
The DNA here is from genome assembly GCA_029582245.1 of Solanum etuberosum. Lineage (NCBI taxonomy): Eukaryota > Viridiplantae > Streptophyta > Magnoliopsida > Solanales > Solanaceae > Solanum > Solanum etuberosum. The sequence continues at coordinate 16,438 of JAJONR010004821.1, read as the reverse complement.
TTATTTTCTAGTGAACTGCTTTAATTTGAACAATGATTTTGTCCAAAAAGTAGTAAGGAAGTGGCATTGCCTCATTACTGTTATTTAGTTATTGTTAACTTTATTCTTACTGTTTTTTGGTATTTATTGAAAAAGTATTCTTTTGTGGGGAAGGAAAAGAAAAGTCTGTGTTAAACATGCACAATAAGTTAACCTTTCCTAATCACCTTTGCCAACGAAGGTCTAAAGCATGGTTCTCTTTTTAGTCTATGACTCTATTCTATTCAACGGTTCTAAGTCATAGCTTGGGGGTAAAGATTATTATTTGGGACTAGGCATACTCTCCCATTTGTGTTTGTTCAGTTGTCTAAGTTTAAGTTGGTCTTTCGTACTTGGGGAAATTTGGCTTTTCTAGCAAATGTACTTGTATTTGGTGGAAGTCTGGAACCATTTTTTTTTAAAACAACGCTGATAGGATACACAAGATTTATTTTATCTTTTGTCATCTCACTCTGGCACTATTCATGTGGCATGGTAAGCATTATGAGTAACTCATGTGTAAATTGTTTTTGTCTAGGCCCTCAAGAAATTTTTGGGTAGAATCATTGTCACAACTCCATGCTTACCAATCAAGCTGCAGAACCAAGCAATTAAATGGTTGTAAGTATCATGTTTGAGTAAATTCCAACTGTCTGAAGCAACTTTTGACAGGCTAATATTTTGGTGGAGTATCTAAAGGTAGTCTCATTGGATAAGTGAGAACGTGTGTTCAATTGCTAACAAAGTAAAAATTTGTGTTCATTTGTGAACAAACTAAATATTTGAAGTAACTTAACAATTTCTCAGGTAAGCTATGTGACTACAGAAAAATGTTTTCTCATGCTGCTGATTATCGTAGTTGCCTTGTTACATTATTGATTAGCAGATTTCATATCATTCCATGTAGCCTTATTTCATCATTAGTTGATGAACATGGGTTCTGCTTATAAAGTTTCTAGTAGTTGTGTTCAACACCATATTGAAACTTATTGCTAATGGCTGTTAATTATAACTGGGGGTCAGTAGGATGGCCCCGTTGGAACTAAAATTACTGGTTGTTGTGGTTTAGTTTAGAAAATTTTCATGTTTCTCTCTGAGGATTTAACAACCAGAGTATTGCTGCTGTTTTTGTGAAGGTAAAAGATAAATGTAGGGAGAAGTATGAGACTGGTTCAAATGCAGATTAGAAGTAGCACCTGGACTGTAGCTACAGGGAGAAAAATGATAAAAAAGAAGAAGACGGGGAGAGGAAAGGAAGGAGTCTTGGACCCACCTAGAATTAATTATAGGTAAAACTTGTCAAGGATAAGATATATAATTCCTTATGGTTAAACCTCCCAAGGTAAGGCTACAGAAGAACCAAAAAAGCAATAAAGCTTGCTTTGAAACTAACAAACAATTCTCATAGATAAGCTCTAGTTAATAAGAACAGTAAAAGAGTAATTTGTAGACTGAAAAAATTGTTCTTACCTACGAATAGAACTACTTCAACATAGAAACAAGCTTGCTCTTGCATCCTAAGACAATTAGGACTCAACAATAATCTAGGAAGCAATTAACGTACCTAAAAACCTATTAAAGAAGTTCTCTGTGGAACCACTACAAGAATATACCAAATTATCTGTCTAAAAACTTAAATAAATAAGCTGAAACCTAGATCAACTGATGAGCTGGAAATTAAGCATAAATTAAACCTCAGAACTGTTAAAACATTCTTCAAATGTTCACCCTATAAGGGAGTTTCCTTGTGCTACTTGTGCCCTGCATGAGGTGCCTTGGTTATTCTGATGGAGACTGAAAGCCTTCATCTAAAATTAACAGTTGCTTTACCAATTGTGTCTTTTAGCTTTTGCTCGACTTATGATTGCTGTGAACTGATTCTATACGCTGCTGAAATTACTATCTTAGTGCAACAGAAGTTATATAACCAATTTAGGTTTTATTATATTTTCACTTTTCTCCAGTGATATTATGCTTTAACCTTTTCAAGATATCAACTATTGTTAATTTTGTTCTTTGACAGAATTTCCTCACTAGTGCACTCAAGGCCTTTTGCCATAATTGGCCAAGATGCAAGGGAACAGAAGCATACTAGATTCCTTTCCAGAAACTATCGATCTTAATCAGGGATCTGTTTCAAGTAATGCTTCTGGAGATCCGACAGCCCCTTGGAATAACTTTCTAAATCCAGTGGAGGATCGATTATCGAATTCCATGCTTTCTCCTGCTAGAGAAAATCGTAGACGTGCTAATGGTATTAGTTATACAACACAGAACTGCAGTGCGCGGGATCAAGGTGACTCGAGCTCCAGTGCCAATTTTCATGGCATTGGACATTGTAGTCATTTGAAAATAGGACATGATTGGCCTTCTTCATCAAGTAATCATGTCCCGACTAATCCAAAGTCGGAAGAAAGGCGATTTGGACCATCCAATGTCCTCCATCCTGATAGTTCAACAAGTGGATATGCTGGAAGTCATCTGATTGGAAGCCCTCCAATTTTACCAAATCTTGCCTCGGCTCACAGTCCTGCAAATGCTAACTTAAGTGGCATATACAATAATGGTTACACTCGGCTAGTTATGAGACCAAGTGTATCTCCAACTGTCTACACTTCTAGCAGCAGATGGGAAGCGGAGCGTCCTGCTTCTGGTGTCTCTTACAATGCTGGTTCTTCTTCAGGTAGTTCTAGTTATTGGGCCAGGTCCCCTGATATATCAGATTCTTCCATGGGTACTCGGGGTATATCCTGCAAGCGCAAGGTCCTTGAAGGCAGTTCTGGGCAGTCTTGTGGTAGAAGTTCAAGCTCCAGTACACAACCTGTGAACATTATACCGCAAAATTTTCCCAGTCAGTATGATGCTTCCAGCAACTTAAACATATCACCAGCCTCTGCAAGTGTGCAGAATACTTATCACTTGGAAAACCTTTATCCAAGAAATAGGGTTGGTACAAGAGGGGGTGGTAGTGGAGTTGCAGAAACCTCTGCCAGAAATTCTGGTAGTGGACGGAATCTTGGGACAGATTTAGGGCATTCTAGTGTTGGCTCTACTCTTGTAACTCCTCGACCTATTTCAGTATCTAATTATTTGGGCTCCAGACAACCAATTTCACAGCCAATGAATGCAGGTAACTCAGGAAGCCATTCTGGCATAATGCACATTTCTGGTGTTCCAAGTGGTTTGCATCCAGTTCCTTGGAATATATCTACTAATTCACGAGGTGGTGGTTCATCAAGTTCAAATGTGGTTTCTGCTGATAGATATGCTGCATTACAAGATGATGCTAACTTCCGGAGCTCAATAAGAAATAACGGGGAACCTCTTCCATTTGTTCCTGTTCCTGAGACTGGAAATATTGTACAGGATACCACTAATTGGAGTTTAGCTACTTCAAATGGAAGCTATTCCAGAAATACGCCTTCTAGTTCTGCACTCAGCCGTGGGCCAAGTATGCAAACTTTTCCTACTGCATGGACACCTTATCAAAACTTAGCAAGCAGTAGTACTCGTAGTTCTTCAGAAATTTCTCCTTGGACTCTCCTCCCACCTGTTGAGTCCGAGTCTGGAAGTCAGAGAGGTCATTTTCCGCTGCTATCTTCAGCTGCTTCTCCTGTGGAGGCGGCAGAGATATCATTGCGATCTAGTAGCCGGGGATCTAGTAGCCGTCGTAATCATCGAAACCACCTTATATCATCTTTGATGGCCGATTTCCCAAGTAATGATGTGGATGGATGGCGTGGTTTAGCTTCTGATATCGAGGGCCGCCACAGAATGGTACAGGAGGTTTGTGTTTGAAATAGTATTAAAACTGTTGTACTTTGGTTTGTCCATCAATGTTTTTCAACTGTTCTCATCTTGTATCTGGCTTGTTGAACGTATAAATATTTGTTCTTGTATTACTATTTTGTCTTCCTGAAGACTTCTTCCTTTCATGTACTTATTCGTGTTCCCCTTTTTTCTTACTTGCTCATCTTGTGGTGCTATGAAGACTCTTACATTAGTTGTTTATTTGGTTAGTATTTAGTTTAAGATTAGTGTTTCATGTACTGGCCCAACACTTAAGTCCAAGTATTGGTATCACACATGAACAGAAGCACATGCCTAATTATAGTTCTTTTGACAATTAGCATGTGAGTATAGCTTCTGGATTGGTTAAGGATTGCAATTTGCTCAAGAGGTTGTTTAGTAGGATGTATAAGAATAGTACTACTGAATAGGGTGTATTAGTAATGCGGGGATTATGTCTTATCCACTTTGGTTTGGTATATTCAAGCTTAACCATGCTTATCCAAGTTTTAATAACCCTGGTATTGCTTATACCATGGGTTGCTATGTATTAATTATACACCCTATAATACCGAATAGGATGTATACCTAATATATACATACGTTGAAAACACTACCAAACAAGGTATTAAATAGTAACAAGGCTAATACATGATCACTTATCACAGATATCTATGTACTTCTACAGCTGTGTTGCCCACAACTTGGAATTTAGAATGAATGTGAATTTTCTCAATGAATGTGAACTGTAGCACCTACAATTTTTACCTTAATCTTTACAGAAGCTGATACTTTATAGTTTCACTTTTTCCACTAATTGGGTGTAGCTTGATCTTCAGTTTGTCCTGGATTTTTGTTCTGTCAAGTTCACCTTTTGAATAAATCCAGCTGTTTTTATGTTGCTTCATGCCTTTCTTTTGAGATACTTTTGACCTACCGTTAAATTTCTAATTACTTACTAAATGTTGCTGCTTGCATTCAACAGATTCGTCAAGTCCTGCATGCCATGCGGAGGGGCGAGAACAGGCGATCCGAGGTTTTGTTTTGATCCCTGTGATATTCCAATGAATGATCAGCTAGTTTACATGTGTACTTTGTATGAATGATATGTAGTTCATGATCTGCACACTGTGATGCATGAAATATCTATTGATTTGCTGGCCTGCGAAAAGTTATACACATAATTACTTTTACTTGTAATCTTTGCTCCATAAGCTTTAGGGGTAGAAATATGGCCAGAATAGTGGCCTGTCCAGCCACAGAAATCTGGAAGGAAAACAAATTACCTATATTCTCTTATTTTCGACGAGTAATATGTTTACTAGACTGCCAATTAGGTTGTTTGGGTGAAAAATATTTGTCAGAATTTGGTTGATGATGCTTGTAAGCTTTGCCTTATAAACTTAAGTAACAGAGATGTTTTTTCAGATGCTGATCTAGCCAGTAATGGAATTTAGAAGGAACACTAGTTACCTATGCTTTTTCTCTTTTCTTATTTTCAATGAGGTGAAATATAAGGTTACCTATGTATACATAATGAAAGCCTTAAGGAGCTTATTAACACTTACCTGCCTAAACCAAGCAAAGATTTAGGAGTCAATTAATTACCAGCAAGATGCGATATGGCTCAGCCAAATGGTGAGTGCCTAGCGCAAGCCTTAGGCGCGCTGCGCTGTCTTGGCCTTCCCTGACTAGATTCACTCCCACACTTGTAGGTGTTCGTCAACTTGCATAGGTGATTTCGATGAAAAATATTTCTCAGCAGTTTTTCAATGATGCAATATCCTTATTTTTAGCCTTTATTTTAGGATTAACTTAAAATATTCCTACTAAGGTGTTTATTTGTTTATTTTCCACCCAATAGTGTTTTTAAGTTCTTAGTGGCCAGTTATTTGTTTTTTGATGATGAAACGTAATTGCATCTGACTGGATTATGCCGGTTTCACACATCTTGATCACTTGTTAGCAGTAAGCTGACTGAATTTTGGATCCTTGATAGACACCATGGTTCATTTTTGGCAGGATTACATGATGCTTGATCCATTCGTCAACAGCGTCGCGGAGTTGCATGATAGACATAGAGGCATGAGGCTCGACGTTGATAACATGTCGTACGAGGTAAATATGGTTGTGTTTTGCTATCACTAAATTTTGTAATAGATTTCTCATATTGTACTTTGCATTCCTTAGGAATTATTGGCATTGGAAGAACATATAGGAAATGTGAACACCGGCTTGAGTGAAGAAACCATTTTGGGACGTATGAAACAGCGAATGCATGAGCCAGTATATGGAGGGTCATCGTCAAATACAGAGCCTTGCTGTATATGTCGGGTGAGACTCTTTCTAATGGTTTTGCACTATAATTAGTTGATATTATTAGAGAAGGATTGTTGAAGGTTTTCTTTTACATTTATCAGGAGGAATACACAGGTGGAGATTACATGGGTATATTGGATTGTGGACATGAATTCCATAGTAGTTGCATAAAGCAGTGGCTAATGCTGAAGAATGTGTGTCCTATTTGTAAGAATACAGCCTTAAAAAAATGAAATGCAACCAAACTAAAGAATTCCTTGGAAAAAGGGTAAAAAGAGAGGGTGGAGGGTTCTTTACATTGTTACCATTTTAAAACTCATGGGGGGATATCTTTTTTATTATTATTATTATTATTTATTTTGAAGTGATAAATCCATAGAAATCTTCTTGTGATGTTTGTTTTTGAGTAATACTTCAAAAAATAAAAAAATAACCAAACATTGTTTAGTTTTTGGTGATATTTGCCCATTCCTTTAAAATTGTTGTATAAAAGTAGTTTGCAAGAACAACTAAAGAAGCTTCATTTTATGTTACAAATACATGATGTATTTATATACTTGCATCTGAAAGTGTTTAGGTTATATGATGTTAGTTAAATGAAAAAAGTTCAAGGAAAAATTGTGTCTTACAATAAAGTGGCTCTAAATCTTACGCTTTTATGTTTTGGGTTCACTATTTTGTGAGATAAAAAGAAAGCCTCAAACAATTATTGTCGCAGTCGTGCAATAACTTTTTGTTTTCCTGTAATTGGCCCAATGATCATCATTTTCAATGATTGCACAATAACACTATATAATTCAATGTAGAGTTTGAAAAAAATAGTGTTAATTATGCATGTAAATTTTATTCCTATTTTAAAGATAAAAAGAAGCTATTTTCAAAATATCCAGATTCAATTAAGGTAATTTGAAACAAATAATAAAATAATAAATAATTTAACTGAAGCAAAGGAAAAATAACATATGATATAATAAAAATAAAACAATAAGAAAGGTTAGATTGGGAAGAAAAAGTTAATTCATATAAACACTTCGAATATATATATATATATTTCAAAAAAAAGAAGAAGAAGAGATAAGTGTCAAAAACACACTTAAACTATCTCTTTTTTTGAGTTTCATACCCAAACTATTGAGAGTGTGAATTTTATACCTAAACTATCACTTATTATTTTGAGAAACACACTTATCTCTTTTATAACACTTTCATCATGATGTGTGTAATACACTCTCTCTTTTATTTAAAAAAATTGTCACATCACATTTTACATGGACAAAACATTCCACCTTGACAAAAACTAAATAAATTATTAGTATTAGTTAAAATTAAAGATTAAAAAACTATTATATCAAAAAAATTATATTTTTTTATAAAATAAAATGTAAAATATTTTTCTTACCCCATCCATCACTTCATTTCACCGAACCCCCCCACCCCCCCACCCCATCCCATTTTTTTTGTTTAATTTTCTTTTTTACTTCATCTCCTCCCCTCCCCCCTTCAAATACTAATTTAGATATTATTTTATTTTCTTTAAAAAAATATTTTATCCACTCCACCTAATCCTCCACTTCTAATTTTTTTCTCGTTTTGTGTTAGATATATACATATCGAAAATATTTTTTACTTGCCGCGACAAGACTTTTTTTAACATAAATTTTTTATTTATGTTATTTTCGGTAGACTAGTAGAAAAAATACCTAAAAATATATGTACATATCTAACACAAAATGAGAAAAATGTAAAAATAAAATAAATAAATTAGGAGCGAAGGGTTAAATAGGATGGGGTAGAATTTTTATTTTTTTTAAAAATAAAATAATATTAATTTTTTTTGGGGAATGAGTGCGTGGTTTGGGTGGGGGTGGGGGTGGGGGGCGAGGGTGAAGTGTGATTTTTTTTATAAAATATTTTATAAAGGAAATCTTTAAAGACAATAAAACGATGGGGGATGGAGGGTGGGGGTATGGGGAGGAGGGGGTGGACAGAGGCGTATCTAGAGGGGGTTCCGTGGGTTCACGTGAACCCATGCTCCCTCTCTAGATCATATATAGTAGTGTTATATTTTATAAAAATATACTTAAATATAGATGTGTGAATCCAATTTAAAAATATCATATAAAAATATGATGATGATTGGGTGCAACCTCTCAAGTAAGGATATAAATTTAAATTTTATATCTATATTGTTTTTTTGAGTAACACCTTTCCAACCGGTTATCAGTAGCACTTTTGACGTTTCAACTAATTTTTCTTTTATTTTTTTGCTTTAATATTTAAAAGTTAAAGAGTGTTATATTGAAAATTCCTAAGAAAATTATATAATCAAATCAAATGTGTATTAAAATTTAAAACTAGTAATATTATGTATTTTGGACCTATAATTTTTATAATTTAACGGTTCATATTAAGAACCTAAAGGTCAAACCGATCAAATTTATATCTTAGATGCATTTTTTCGTAATAGTGCACCAATCCTTCTGAAATTCTGGATACGCCTGGTGGAGTGGGGTGAGAAAAATAATTTAAATTTTATTTTTTTTAAAAATATTTTCTTAGGAATAGTAATAGTTTAATCTTTAATATTTAATTAATATTAATAGTTTAATATTTAATTTTTGTCAAGGTGAAATATTTTATCCATGTGGAATGTCATGTGTCAAGATTTTTTCAAATAAAAGTGAGAATGCATTACACACACCATTGATGGGTATACCATTGATGGATATTTCTCAAACTAATACATGATAATTTAAATATGAAACTCAAACTTTCAATAGTTTATATATGAAACTAAAAAAAAAGAATAATTTAAGTGTGTTTTACCTAAAAAAGAAAAAGTAAAATCTGGCATTAAGAGGAAAAAGCCAAAAACAAAAAAGACAAAGAATCATGATTACAAGTTTACAACAAACGCAAGCATAGAGACCAAGAGAGGCCAGAAAATAGTGAAAAAATGAACAAACAAAAACGGCTAATATTATGACAAACCCCTATTTGCAACTCCAATTACGTCACGTCACAGACAACTATTCTCTTCCATCGTCATATACTTCTTTGTTTGGTTTGGTATTCGATGCATAAAATTATATTTGTCTTCCGTGTTAGAGTGAAGGGTATATATGTTCTAATTTTTGGACGGTAGGGGTATTAATGTCCCAAAAGTATAACGGATGGTATCTGCATACCATTTACGATAGTTCAGGGGTATATTTGTCCTTTTTTCCTAGTTTAAATACAATATTTGTTTTAATTGTTACTTAAATTCTATTTTATCGTATCATTTAAATTCATCGTTAGGTAACAATGAAATAGTGTGATTGCTCGTTACCTTAATATTTTCTTCTCATTTTGTCTTTATTTATTATTTAATAATTATATTTCATCTTTTACCCTATCTTTTCACAGTAGATCTACCTCGTGCCTTACTTTTCTTTTATGTTTATCATTCAAATCATGAATTTGTGATATTATGTAACGACAGAGAACAATACAATCACGTCAAATATTCTATTCGCATTAAAACAATACAGTACAATTCAATACATCAAATCACAATCTAATTCGATGTATTATGAAATAATACACGACAACCATCCATACTAGTTGATAAAAAGGCTTAATGTCTAGAAGATTTTGATTGTAACCTTAATCATTGGGGCTCTATGAATAGTGATAAAGGTTATTTTTCTGCATGGCAACTCTCACTTTGATAATGAGAAATTTTCTTAGTTACCTGAAAAAAAATTATGCGAAAGTTAATACTAATTGACGTTATTAGCGAGGCAGTATTAAATATTTTAGAATATGAATTGTTTCACTTTCACATTACCTTATTATGTGACTAATTTATCTTTAATTATTCTTTTAGCAAAAATATAATTTACTAAACTAACCTTATTAATTATACTTTAAAACTAGATAAATAATATTTCTTTTTAGGTACTCCGTCGTGAATTTCTTCCATACCTCCCACTCCTTTTCTTTTTTTCATCATATAACTAAACTAAGTTATAGTATATGGTGTTTATAAATTTGATATTCTGATTTATATATTATTATATTCGGGTAGAAGAATATTAAAATAAAAAGAATATAACTAGTACAATAGATAAACGAATTTAGTATATTAAAATAGTGAGAAGTTAACGCTATTAATGAGTGTGACAATATTTAACATTTTAGAATATCAATTGTTCATATATATATAAAAACAACGTCATTTCACATATCTCCTATGTGTTTCTACATTGCTAGTATTTTTTTCCAGTAAGTATTATAGAGACATTTGGCGATAAGCTTGCGTTTGAGATCATCATAAATGATTAAAGTGTGTTGTTCACGATACATAAAACATTCAGCCTCCTATATAAGGAGCAAGGTATTATAATGTAGCAAGGTATATGGAAAAATGAAAAATGAAAAAGAAAAAGAAAAAGAAAAAGAAGAAAGTAACTATGTAGTAAAATTATATAATTTTGTATTCTATTAATTAAATTATTAAATTTAGAATTGTAATGTTATATAATATTACTTAGAAATTCCCCTAAATAGAACGAAATAATTAAAAAATCATATATTACACCCACAAATCGAAATGGGTCTTCACCAATTATTTTTGACAAGTGTAGTATTTGAACTGATTGTCTTAATACGTAATGCTCGTATTTATGTGTTGATAATAATGAAACAGTCAGCAGTAGTCACAAGATAATGGTCCTACCTGTCAAAAACAAAATATATAAACAAGTATAGAGAGATTTAATTTTTGGACTGAATAAAATCAGCTCATAAAATCATGATTTGCTTAATTTATTTATATTTAGACAGGTAAGTGATCCTATTTTAAGGTTAGGTTAATGAGTTGTCTAAATTGATCCATGTAAAATTTTGTCTAGTTTTTTTTTGTTGTTATTGTTTTTGATGTATTATATTCAATCATATATAAGAAAAAAGTTTTATTAGATACTCAAATTAAAAAAATTAAAACTTAATAAGAATTTGGTGAATTGGATTATGACTCGGAATTTAGTCAATTTCAATCCAAGTAACTTGGCTCGTTTATTTATTAACTCAATCCGATTTAACATACCCAAATTCAATTTAACCCATTCGTTTGACTAGGGTTGTTCAAAATCAAACCGAAAAAAATTATTGATTTATCGGTAATGAGTTATTTGTTTGGTGGTTTCGGTAACAATTTCAATTTTTTTTATTATCAGGTATTGCTTTTTAACGGGTTGATGTTTTTTCTTAACGAGTAATCGATAACCGCCTAGTAAATTAAAAAATTAGATTTATACCATTTAATATATAAAGTCCTTGACATAGAGTTTAGTTTCATACGTGTATTTCTGACTGTTTCAAACTCTCAGATATTTTAAAATGTGAATATATTTGCTTTTGAGCAAGATGCAATCTGTCAACTCATATACATGGTTCATTTGGTTTGTCACCTTATTTCTAAGTGATTTTTAATGATTTTTTAAATCAAATTTTAACAGTTAAATCGATTAATCAATAACCGATAGGTCAATATCTTAATGGTTCTACAACGATTTAGCATGTCTACAAACCGCCGATAAGTCAAACCAATAAATTTCAAAACCGAACCAAGCCATTCAATACACCACACTAGATTTGATACTCCTAATTATCATCATTAAAAAATATTAGCAATAAACAATTTTTACAAATAAATAATAAAAAATTGTCGATTATACTATTTATTAATGAATTATAAAAAAAAAACTGCTAGCTACAAACTAGTGGAGGATTAGCAAAGAATTAATATCCTAACTAATTCCTTTTTTTCTACTAATAAAAGGAAAGTCATGATTAGTATTTAGAGGCATTTTAACATCCTGGTGAAATAAAATGATGATCTTTTTCTTTTATATGGAACGGATATTGCATGATAAAAAATTTTATTCACGGAAAAATACTTACTTAATTATTAATTCTAGTGTGATTAACTTGAATAAATGAGTAAAAAGATGCGTAAAATCTAATGTATATAGTTGGAGTCAGCTATTAATGAAATTTCATTAACATTAATAATCACGTGAATAAGCTATTATTAAAATCTCATTAACGCTAATCATATAACCTCTTATATTATAAAACTACAACTCAGACATACCTAATTCATATAACTTAAGAATTAAGACTTGCATTTAAAAATAAAAAAAAATCTTAAGTAAATTATATTTATATACAATCATTTTAATTATTATTATTATTTTAATTGGAAAAAAAAACTTAGGCTGTTTGTATAGATGAGAATAATATCTTGATTAAGTTTGTAATTTAGTGTTAGTAATTAATTTTGATTAATTATTTTTAGTAGAGGTAAGTGTGAATTGGGGCCCAATTGAGTGAGAACAAAATCTGTAACAAAAGTACTTTAACTATCGTTTTTTGTTTTGAAGCCAGTAACGGCATTTTGGCTTATGATTGTATTTTGTTTTTTTTATTCATTACAAATGATCATCCTTTTTTATCTCTATTTTTATATTTTTTTCTCTTTTTTTCCCCTTTTTGCCACCCATCTCTATATTCTTTTCATATTCAATATTCATCATATCCAATCCCTCATTTTTTCATTTTACACTTTGCCCCCTACCAGAAAAAAATTCTATATATAAGCGTAACTTAGGGTACAATATCAGACCACCTGGAAAAGAAAAAAAATGAATGGAGGCGGCGAGAATAATCATGGTTTGCCATGGGAAACAAATGATTTCTGGTCGTACCTGAACTTGAATGACAATCAAGTTGGGAGTGGAGAGACGTTTGAGGGTGACAAGTTGCCAGATCCGCCTAGATCTGATACTTGTCAGCCGCTGACAGTTGTTAATGAGGTGGTTCAAATGAGTATTGATGCTGCCAAAAAGAGAAGTCCATCCAACCGAAAAAAGTATGGTAAGAAAATTACTGAACCAACGTCTGGTGCTGATGCAAGCGTAGGTAAAAGAGAATCTGAGCATGAGATACACATATGGACGGAAAGAGAAAGGAGAAAGAAGATGCGAAGCCTGTTCGAGACTCTTCATGGTTTGGTTCCTAATCTCCCTGCTAAGGTAAAAAGAAGTTCTTTCAATGACTTGCCTTGTTTTTTATTATCTGATATCAAATAATTCAATAATTCAATAATTCAATAAATTTTATGTTTATCTGAAATAATTTTTTTTTGTTATTTTCCTTTTATTGTCTTCTGCAACCTTAATTAATAATCATAATCAACTCATCGAGAATTATTCAAAAATGAACATGATTTTTTTTAGATCAAATAGAAATTTGTAAAATGATTTAAACTTACTTCTTTGTTTGGTTCTTTTTGGCAATTGATATGATCACCCATCCCATATGTGATTGTTCCATATTTCCAACTTTCTAAATTGAGTAAATAAATCTTAGGAGAATCTTTTTAGGAAGCTTACTAAATGAGACATGATTCTATGTGAAAATGTAACTTGATTTCCTTTTATATATAATGTTTCGTAACAAACTAAAAATAAAATAAAGTTAGAGAAATATTTCTAGTAGAACCTCGATCCAATTGGAATAAATTTATTTGGTGATATACACATTCCCCTTATTACTAATTTGTACATATCTATCTGTTGATTCCAAAATAGAATAATAAGATGCGTTTTGTTTACCAAAAAAAGGAAGGATAAAACAATATAGAACTTCCGATTTTTTCGCATATATAGTTATAAAAAAAAATCTCCACAAATTTATTTACTTTTTCTCTTCTAGCATAAGAATATGAAGTTTTCAACATTATTCTAATTCCATTCTAAATTTGTCAAAAAGAACATTTTCTTAATCCGTATAATTATAAGATCTTTGTAACTCATTGAAGTAATTAATATGTATCAATTTATTTTGTATACATTAACCATATACAAAATCATTACACTAGTAGTAGCGTATTTTCACTTGTTATTACCGATAAAACTTGCTTAATTTTCATATTAATTACAACCAATAAAACTTTTTATGTATAAATCGCTTATTACAATTAATTTTATAAGAATGATAGATTGGTCAAATGCGTAATAGACATGATTTGAAGATTATCGATTCCAAATTATAGCCATTTTTTTGTAATTTGTACTTATCAAATGAATCTTTTTAGACACTAATAAATGACTTTGAAACTAATTAACTCGTATATATATATATAGTAGATATGATATTTCCTTGACTTCGTCGTGTGTGTTTACTTCCCCCTTAATCAGTGAAAATTCTGACTTCGCCTCTGAAGTAGAAATTAAATTAATTTCATATTTTTTTTGTATATGCAGGCTGATAAGTCTACAATAGTTGATGAAGCAGTGAACCACATCCTAAAACTGCAGAATACTTTCAAAAAACTTGAAAGTCAAAAGCTAGAAAGGCTAGAAGAATATAGCATAAGGTTGATGAGTTCACAGAAAGTTGGTAATAGTTGGGAGAAATATGTGGGTGATCAAGGATCAACCAATAATTCAACAGCTATAACACCAAACAATCATGGTGCTAGTCCCTTTATTCCAACAAGTTTTATGACATGGAGTTCACCAAATGTGATACTAAATGTCTGTGGTGAAGATGCACATATTAGTGTGTGTTGTCCTAAGAAGCCAGGGCTATTTACCATCATTTGTTATGTTTTGGAGAAACATAAGATTGACATTGTGTCTGCTCAAGTTTCATCTGATCAATTCAGAAGCATGTTCATGATCCAAGCTCATGTAAGTCCTTTCTTTTTTGTAGTGTATAATATATTGGTCATTTTGAACATTGTGAACTAGGGTTTTTAGTTAGCATACTCTCCGATTTATTTTACGTGTCTTTGTTTGATTGATCAGGAAATTGAAGAATGACACACGTTGAGAAATTTTTTGATTTAGAATTAAAGGGTGTTTGAAAATTGTTGTTCTTTTCTTTCATAAGTTTCGCGTCTATTTAAACATGAAATGAAGGTTAAAAAAAGTTTATATCTATCTTTTTTTCTTTTAGAAATGCCTCCTCTCACCTAGTTTCACCGTGAGGTTGAAATTCCCCAGTCAAAGATTATGTTTAGAAATTATTTAGATTGATTTACCTGAGTTGAGTGTCTAACATAAATACAGAGTCTTTCTACTTTTACAAGATCATATGGATAACATGTGTACATATTAATCTCTTCAGATTCCACTTATAAGATTTTACTGAGTATATTATTATTTTTTGGTTCTAAAAATATGTTTGATGTATATTCAGGCAAAAGTTGAAAGTGGCATAGCTCAATTCTCCGAAGCATTCACAGTGGAAGAGAGGTTCAAGCAAGCTGCAATTGAGATAATGTCATTGGCAACCCCTAAATGATCAGTTTAGTTTCAAAGTTCATCCGGTAGAGGATGGACGGCTATTACCGTAAAGGCTATCATATTTACTTTTGTAGTTCATCCGGTAGAGGATGAACGGCTGTGGCCGTAAAGGCTATTTTATTTACTTTTGTAGTTCTCTGTCTGTTGCCGTTTAGGCATACTTACTTTTATAGTTCATCCGGTAAAGGATGAACGGCTGTGGCCGTAAAGGCTATTTTATTTACTTTTGCATTTCATCCAGTGGAGGATGAACATCTGTCACCGAATCGGAGGAATGAAAACTATGAAATTATGTCCCATTAAGTTTCTTCCAATGATATTTATAAATAGCAAAAATCTTGATTTTGACATATGTTTATGTATTTACTTTAAGGGTGTGTTTGGTATGGATGGATGTTTATCAATTCCCAGAATCAAGTTCTATTTTTCCAACTCTCACCTTTTTTTTTTTATAAATATAAAAAAAGAACCTTTTTAAAAAAATAATAATTTACATCGTAGGAGTACTTTTATTTTACTTCTTAGAATTCAAATATGTCGAGAATAAAACATGAATCATATTTGTTATTATTATTTTTCTTAAAATTTAAGGCATATTAATAAAATATAATTTGACTTTAGAGCGCTTATAATATTTTGAGCCACTTCTGATCCTTGACAATCACTATGTAATATTTTTCTAAATTATGCATAAATATTCTTGAGACAATTTCTTTTCTTACCTACCAAATAACATAAATAAGCAAGAAATTGAAATTACTCATTTTTACTCTCTACCAAACAAGCCCTAAGATATGAAAAATATCATGTTCCTTAGCTTTTCTAAAGAGGGTAGAGGGGGGGGGGGGGGGGGGGGGGGGGGGGGGGGGGGGGGGGGGGGGGGGGGGGGGGGGGGGGGGGGGGGGGGGGGGGGGGGGGGGGGGGGGGGGGGGGGGGGGGGGGGGGGGGGG
>JAJONR010004820.1:0-56506 GCA_029582245.1 Solanum etuberosum | reverse complement strand
GATTTTATGAGACACATTGCATTAGATGAGTGTCGGTACGAACATTGAATATCGAAAAAGACATAAATCTTTAACTTTTGAATTTCATGCATAACTATGTTAGAATATAGTACAAGTATTTCTTTCTCACCATGATTTACCACAAATATATCTTTATTTATTTACTTTTATTATTGTGTCATTTATAAAAAAAGAAAGTCACGTAATTTATGATCGAGTAGATTTAATATTGTTGATTACACCAATAATGTTGCTATAAGAATCATTGAATTTAGTATGAAACTATGATAATTAGATTGTCCATTAACTGAACCTTTTCATATCAACGTTTAAATTTTCAACTTTTTTATCAATATGAAAATTTCTTTTTAGCAATTTTTTTTTAAATAAGTAATATCAAAGTCGTATTTTAATTTGTGTTTCTCTCTTTTACTATATTATTTGTTAAAACATTTATCAAATAGTGACATTAATTATTTAAAAATATATTTAAGTTTTTCTTATAACCGTGTAAAGCGCGGACAAGTACACTAGTTATGTTAATATTGTAGAGATAATTTAGTAGAAAGTACTTATTAGTCTAAGTAACTTTACAGATGTTATAGTTTTATTTATTTGTTGGGTTCATAATTACATAGTATCAAAAAATATTTTATTTTGCCATATCAAATTTATTTTAATGATAAATATAGTTGAATGATTTTTGAAGATAAAAACTTTAAATTGAGTGATTTTATTGATACAAAAACAAAGTTCAATGACTTTGTTAAATAATTTCTCATAGTGCAGTATATGGGTGTTCAAAACCGAATCGTAACCGATAAGCCAACCACAAAATTGACTTATTGGTATTGAGTTATCAAATAAATGATTGGGGAACAAATTAAAATTTTATAATTAACGGCTTATTGATGCGGGGACGAATTATTCAATTCCCTTATCGTGTAAACCATTAACCCGTTAAGAGTTACCATACTTACATTTTTATTCTAGTTATATTAGTCTCATTTAATATTTTACCATAATAGGTAAGAGTAATTATATGTTTTCCCTTTGTTAGTCCTAACTCTTAGGGGTCGTCTGGTAGCAGTGGCGGAGCCAGAAATTTCATCAAGGATGTTCAAGAATATTTTTTTTAATAAGTGAGTTGAATGTTATTTGTTTAACCTAGGGATTCTACCATGAACGATCTCAACATTTGTCAATATCAAATATAAACAATCGAGTTTTTCTTTTTCTTTTTGATGCATTGATTTTATATGATAAAAATATATGATTATTGTTTTTAAAGTGAAATATTGATAGAACAAATGCGTCTAGCTTTACGAAACATAAATCACACCAGTAGAAAAAAAAATCTTAAAAAAAGAAGAAGATAAAACGCATGTATTGATTTTAGCTTTGGGTTTAAAGTTGTTAACATATATAAACACAAATTTTTAAAGTAAAATGTTGGCTTTTTTGTTTTCACCATTCGAAAGTATATTATATCCTAGATAAAAATTAGAAATACATGATGTCTAATTATTCAAAATTAAAATAATGTATTCATATATGTTACTCTATATTATTAAAATTGTAATAATTAAGAAACTTGAGGAACATAATAATGGTGTGTGAGGTTGTGTTCTGCTCTCAAAATAAAACAAAAAATGTTTCGCGCTCTGTGGGACTCGAACCGCGCACCGGTGGTGGAACTGAATAACCACTGCGCCGCGGAAGAGGTTATGTTAAGGTTTTTCAACATCAATTATTTATCCCATAAATCCAGAATTTGACCTCTCTATATGATGTAATTTTCCAGCGAAGGATGTTCAGCTGACCACCCTTGAATGGCTGTAGCTCCGCCCCTGTCTGGTAGGCCGCATTAAAACAAATAGTCTATATATTATGTATGGTATTATTTAATCCTATGTTTGGTAGGATTTTGGGCCCTATATAACTAATCTATGGTTTAGTTATACCTCCTACATGGTATTATTATGGGAAAATTGTATAAAATAGCAAATTATTAATTCAAATTAAATGTTATAACCACAGTTTGATTTAATTGTAACCCGTAGCAAACAGTTGTCATTCGCCTCTCTCCCTAGGTTTCTCGCTCACCACTCTCTCCCTCACCTCTCTCGCTTTTATACAATCACAAATGTATAAAATGTGTTTGTGTTTGTATAAAGCGAGAGAAAACTGTATATACAAATACGAATACATATATTTTCGTCATATACACTTATAATTATACAAATACAGATTTTTCCTTGCCCAGTTCTCTTTTGCCTTTCTCTCTTTCTCGCTTTATACAAACACAGATTATACAAATTACAATGTATAATTTGTGTTGTATACAGCGAGAGAGAGAGAGATTTGATATACAAATGTTTTATTTCGATTCAATTGTATACAAATTAAATTTTTATGCAGATATACAAACACATAAAATTGAATTGAGAGGCTGCCAACGATTTAATAAAAATGGCCTGCCAGCGAAATTATACAAATCTGAAGCTCCTGCCAGCGAGTTATACAATCTGATGCTCCATAGCAAACATAAAGTTTGTTATGGAGCGCAATTATACAAACTATAACTATAACATACAAAAATGATTTTTATGTTTGCTATATGTGAAAGTTGCTCTATTATTAATACCTTCCATTTGGAGGTATTAGTAATACATGGGATATAATACCATGGGATAAGTGTATGTAAAGACAAAAATATATCTCAAATTATTTTAATTATTTTGTTTGTTTTCTTGATTTTATGTTTTATATTTTTACTAGTAAATTTATTTAAATAAATTAGTTTACAAGTTATTTAGAGAGAATTGTTTGTTACTAAATAAATTCAATACAAATTAATACAATATTTGAAATGTGAGTTGTTTAATATTAACTAATTAAAAAGACAAATATATCACCACATGACGTTTGTGATCTTAATTAAATGTATAATTTGTTATATATATATATATATATATATATATATGTGGGGTTTTCTAATTATTTGTGTTTTGAACAATTTATAAAATTGCATACATATTAAAATTACAACTTGCAATTTTTATGTGTAAATATAGATAGTTTATTCAATTTTACTATTTTTTACCGTCTTTTCAATTTTAAAAGTTGATAGTTTATCTTTTTTTAAATTGAAAATTGACATTTTGTAAGTGATCAATTTACTAAAATGACAATTATTTATCCTCAAATAATTTAAGTGAAAAAAAGAGGCAAACATGACAGCAAAATTGTTCTTCTCATAACTAGTTAGAAGGCCATAAAAAAATAAATATTGTCCGGCAATTATTTAACTTAACTCAATGACATAATAATTCAAGGGTACAATTAGAAAGAAGTTTTTTATAAAGTTTTAATCCAAACACGATGAGGTGGGAAATCTTGAACCAAACACGATGAGGTGGGAAATCTTGAACCAAACACTTGGTAAAAATAATCCTTGCATTACTAATCCCTGCACTATTAATCCCTGCATTACTAATCCCTGCATTACTAATTCCTGCACTATTAATCCATGCATTACTAATCCATGCATTATTAATTTTTGTACCAAACGACTCCTTAAAGGTAAAGCCGTAAAACCAAGAAAACTTATTTACTTTTCTATAATTATCTAGTGTTTTCTTTAAAGAATTGATCTTGTTACGGCTTAAAAGCCATCCTCTTTGTAAGATGTGTTTATCGAGAAAAAAGATACTATAAAGATTAGAGGATAACTGATACAACGCTCGATAATTGTTAATTCGTTATCGAACCAATCAATATCTTATTGGTTGGCTAGCAGATTAGTAAATTTAAAAATCAAATTTTGGATAGGATCTTTTGATATTGTGTTTTTAGAGTGGAATTCAGATTTACATGACAATTTTTATTTTTTAATTTTGTTAAAGTGATAAATTTAACTAAAGTGATTGTGTAAAAGGAAATTCAAAAATTGAATAAAGTAAAATAACTTTAAAAAAATAAGTGAAAAATTCTCATGACTTCAGTAGAAGTCTACTCTGTTTCGCCTTTGAATCTGTGTCAGAAGATGACTTCACTGGCCATCCCCAATCAATGGACAGTCATGGCGGAACACAATAGCCAAACATTCACCATAAATGTACATTCTGTAAGAGCATTCAAGAAAATCAACCCATTAATCCACTTCCCTAAACTCTCTCTTTACAACCATCACTCCCATTTCCAACTTCGCTTCTCGCAATCTTCCTACAATAGTACTCACGAAAATCCCCATTCATTTGTGATAAAAGGTTTCATTCTTATAACTTTCTCATTCGCTCTTCTTTCCCTTCGTATAATTTCCACTATTCTTCTTCCTGAGTTTCCTCAAAGATGGAGTCGACTTATTGCATTCTCTAAACAAGCTGAGTCGGAGGTGATGAGTAGCTGTCCGCAGCATTTGATCAGAGCTGTGGTTGCCTATGAAGATAGACGATTCTTCCGCCATTTTGGCGTCGACCCAGTTGGCATTGCTCGTGCTGTTTTGTCACTCTCGTCTCGTGGTGGTGGAAGCACCATTACCCAACAGGTATGAGTATGCAGATAAGGTGTTTGTTTTTATGTCTCAATGATGAATGATCCTTCCCAAGTTTTGTATAGTTGATTGAGTTTTAAACAACTGGGCCACAATAACCTCTTTGGATAATACTCACTTCTTTTTATTTTACGTGGCATCCTTTGTCTTGATACATTATTTTAAGGAAAAAAAAGGATTTTTTTTGAAATTTTTAGTTTTAAAAGATCTTACATATTTGTATGATTATAAATCATTTCATTAAAGGCAAATAGGAGAATTTTAAAATATTTTTTTAAAATTATAGTAAGTTGACATTCTTTTGGGACGAACTAAAAAGAAAATAGTGTCACATAAAATGGGATGGAGGGAGTATTCATTTTTGGGCATTCACTGCAATTAAAAATTACTTCCTTCGTTCACTTTTTCATTTTTCGAGAGTCAAAGTGTATTAATTTTGATTGATATTTTTAGATGTTTCTTTTTTATTATATTAGTATGAGAAATTGCAACTTATACTAGTATTTTTTGTATAGTTTTCGAACATTTAAATTTAAAATATTTAATTAATAAATTCAATTTAGGTTTGAAGATGAGTCAAATTAATTCTAGTGAACAAAATGTGACAAGTAAAAATGAACGGAGTGAGTAAGTGTAGAGTACCTTCTGTCTTCAGAAAAGAGAAAGCCAGAACTCTTTCTTTATTTTCTTTTGTTTTAGTGGGATTGAGGCTAGGATAGCTAAAGCTGACAAGGTATATTAGCAGTGAAACTTTCATTTACTTTAATTATGGGGATGATTCTTTTATCAGTTTAGATAATTTAGTGGGTTGTTATTAAAGTTAGACATGCTAAATTTAGAAGTATAGTCATCTGTCTATGGTAGATTATTTTAGAGAAGAATTGAGCTGTCAGAAAAGCCAGAAATATGCGCAAGTGTATGATGGGTCTAACTAAAGACTTAATTTAGGTAACAGTTGCTGTCAGAACAATTATCTTCAGTAAAATAATCATTGAACCATCACTCTATGTATACTACAAGTGGTCAGAAGGATTACATGTCACACACTTTGTGTTATTTCTGAAGAGTTGTGGGAAACCACCACTCTTGTTTATTAATCTAAAAAAAAAGGGTATTGTCACCTCAAGTGAATATAAAATTTAAAGTAAACGATACCTTTTATTTGAATAATGACTTTAGAGAATATATTATGAGGTCATGGTTCATGAGTGTTCTATTCTTATACTATTAATAACCATGGATTCAGGCGGTAATGCCACATAGACGCTGGAAATGTCATATTTTACGCCCTCAGTTGTTGCTATCACCTAATGTGAAGGTAAATCTCTACTTGGTCGCCAATCAATATCAAGTTGGTGTAAACAGAGTTAATTCATGTAGTCAACTATAAGCATTAGAGGAAAGAATGAAAAAGCAAATGAAGAAAGCAATAGTAGACCAATTCCAGCCTCATCTATACAATTTCCAGCCAAACTGTTTTTGTTCTTTCTTTCATCATTACTCTATATGGAGTTCATCTTATTCTTTCTCATTTTATCTTTGTCCAGTATTCCTGTCTTTGGTTTTACGTTGACAGAATTTGTCTATCCCAACTTTACCGCTTCCAATTTCCAATTTGTCGATAGCACCGGAAGTTTCTTGGTTTCTCGCAATGGAACATTCAAAGCTGCTATCTTCAATCCCGGTCCTGAACAAGTTAATTTCTATTTGTGTGTTATCCATGCTGAATCCAATACCATTATCTGGTCTGCAAATGGTGATGCACCTATTTCAACTTCAGGAATTATGAGGTTGACCAAGAATGGTATTGGTATTACTGAAAAAGATGGCAGTTTTAAGTGGTCAACTCCACCATTAAAGTTAGCAGTATACGCGATGCAGCTAACTGAGACTGGAAATCTCCTTCTCCTTGATCAGTTTAATGGGACACTTTGGCAAAGCTTTGATCATCCGACAGATACAATTGTAATTGGACAGAAGTTGCGTGTTGGTATGATGCTTTCAAGTGTAATAGCAGGTGATGACTTGTCAAAGGGTCATTACAGGCTTTCTTTGACTGCTTCCGATGCTATGTTACAGTGGCAAGGTCTGACATACTGGAAATTGTCCATGGAAACCAAAGCTTATACTAATTCAAATTATGCAGTGGAATACATGTCTGTCAATCAAACAGGTCTTTATCTTTTTGGTCAAGGTGGTTCTGTAGTTGTGATAATGGTGAACTTGTTACAATCCACTTTTAGAATTGCCAAATTGGATGGTTCAGGTCAGTTGATCGTTATTAGTTTTGTTGGCTCTGATATCAAACGAGATTTTGTTGGGCCAGTGGATGGGTGTAGAGTACCTTATGTTTGCGGAGGGCTTGGTGTATGCACCTCTGATGTGTTATCAGATAATCCTAAATGTTCCTGTCCTGCTAACTTCAATCTTGGATCACATAATTCAAGCAGCTGTGTGCCTAGTGATAGTTCCTATTCTTTGCCAGTTTCTTGTAATTCTACCAACCGCAGTATTCTGTCGAATTCTTCCTCCATGTCGTACATAGGACTTGGCTTTGGTATGGACTACTTCACTACTGATTTTACCAAGCCCTTCAGGGATGGGGTAAATTTGTCCGTTTGCCAAAATCTATGCTCAGTAGACTGTTCATGCTTGGGGATATTTTATGCAAACTCGTCTGGTTCTTGTTACAAACTTGAAGATGAAATAGGGTCAATTATGTTAAGGACAAGTAGAAATGATGATCTGTTGGGATTTGTTAAGACCCTGGTTGGAGTTTCAACAACCTTAGGAAACAATGATAATTTTGATCAGGAAGCTGCAGACTTTCCTTTAGTTGCAATAGTGATCTTACCTTTCACAGGAATCTTCCTACTCATGGCGCTGGGTTTCATTATGTGGAGAAGATCTAGACCCCAAAGAATGGGAAAGATAGAATCCAAAAAAAGCCAACCCAGTTCTCCTTCTTCAGAGGACCTGGATGCCTTCTCCATCCCAGGATTACCTGTAAGGTTTGAGTACAAACAGCTTAAGGCTGCAACTGATAATTTCAAGACTCAGATCGGCACAGGAGGCTTTGGTGCTGTATATAAGGGTGTTCTCCCTGACAACACGCTGGTTGCAGTAAAGAAGATAATAAATTTAGGCATTCAAGGGCAGAGAGACTTTTGTACTGAGATTGCAATCATTGGCAATATTCACCACATAAACTTGGTCAAGTTGAAAGGTTTCTGTGCTCAAGAGAGACAACGCCTATTGGTTTATGAATATATGAACCGTGGATCGCTTGATCGCACTCTTTTTGGTCATGTACCTGTATTGGAATGGCAAGAACGGGTTGAAATAGCTCTTGGTTCTGCCCGCGGACTTGCTTACTTGCACAGTGGCTGTGAACAAAAGATTGTCCACTGTGATGTGAAGCCAGAGAACATTCTCTTGCATGATAATTTTCAGGCAAAAATATCTGATTTTGGCCTCTCCAAGCTGCTGAATCGTGAAGAATCCAGTCTATTCACAACAATGAGGGGGACTCGTGGCTACCTTGCTCCTGAATGGCTCACAAGTTCTGCAATCTCAGACAAAACGGATGTGTATAGCTTTGGAATGGTACTCCTTGAAATTGTAAGTGGAAGAAAAAACTGCTCTTTAAGAACACAAAGTCACAGCCTTGATGATAGTGCTACTGGAGATCACTCATCATCTTCATCTGCACGGGGACTTGTTTATTTCCCTTTATTTGCATTAGAGATGCATGAGCAAGGAAGGTACCTTGAACTTGCTGACCCAAAACTTGAAGGGCGGGTCAGTGGTGGAGATATTGAGAAGTTTGTGCGGGTAGCATTGTGCTGTGTCCATGAGGAGCCATGTCTCAGGCCAACTATGGTTAGTGTTGTTAGCATGTTAGAGGGAGAGATACCACCGACTGCGCCAAGAATGGAATCTCTAAACTTTTTACGCTTCTACGGGCGACGGTTTTCAGAGGCATCAAACATGGAAGAAACTGGAGGCCAGATTGATGCCATGTTATATCCGCAGGCAAATACTTCTCATACAACCTCTCGGAGCGTCTCTAATGCTTACTTCTCTTATATTTCGTCCCAACAGATCTCTGGTCCAAGATAAAGTCTAGTTGGTGCTACTTGATTCTATATAAGTGGAGTGCAGATAATTTGTAAATTGTAGTCCAAATGTATATTAGGTTACTCATGAAGAAACATGAAAGCTGAATTTCTAAAAAGGGAATACATTCCATTTTTAACTCTTGGATCAATCTTGTTTAAATACAACAAATGTGTTTGATGTCTGTGTCCGGTAAATGGTGCAAGACAGTCTTTAATCTCAATATCTGATCAGGTTTGAAAGTTGTAGTTTAATGGAAAATGTTATCTTATTGCAGTAGGTTAGCAGGGAATATATACAATACATTAGGTGCTAACTAAGGAAAGAAATTAAGATTGATTCCTATGAATCAACAGTGATTCCTATAAATCTGCTACCTAAATATAGCTATGTATATTACTAGATTTAAGTCTATATACATTCTATAACACTCCCCCTCAAGCTGGAGCATATATATTGATCATGCCCAGCTTGTTACAAAGATAATCAACTCGAGTTCCATTCAATGCCTTTGTGAGTAAATCAGCTACTTGCTCTCCAGTCTTCACGTAGCCAGTGGAAATCAAGTTTTCCTGAATCTTCTCACGAATAAAATGACAATCAACCTCAATATGTTTAGTTCTTTCATGATACACCGGATTTGAGGCAATATGCAAGGCAGCTTGATTATCACACCAAAGTTTTGTTGGTGTATGATGATCCAACCCAATTTCAGTTAGAAGATGATGTATCCACATAATCTCACACGTAGACTGTGACATAGCTCTATACTCAGATTCTGCACTAGATCGAGATACAACACTTTGCTTCTTACTTCTCCATGAAACTAGGTTCCCTCTAACAAAGACACAATAGCCTGTAGTCGATCTCCTATCAATTTTAAATCCGGCATAGTCAGCATCTGCAAAACACTCAACACGAGTATGACCATGATTGCTATACAATATCCCAACTCCAGGGGCTCCTTTCAAGTAACATAAAATCTGCTCCAAAGCTGCCCAATGTTTGACTGTAGGCGAGGACATAAACTGGCTGACAACACTTACTGCAAAAGCAATGTCTGGACGAGTCACACTGAGGTAGTTTAACTTCCCAACTAACCTCTTGTATCTCTCGGGATCATCAAAGAGGTCGCCGTCATCTTTCATAAGCTGCACATTGGGAACCATTGGAGTACTGCAAGGTTTAGCTGCTAACTTTCCGGTGTCTGCAAGAAGATCAAGAATGTACTTTCTCTGAGACAATAGAATTCCCTTCTTGTTTCTATTCACCTCTATACCCAAAAAGTATTTCAACTGACCCAAGTCTTTCGTATGAAACCTAGTGTGCAAGAAAGATTTGAGGGAAGAGATCCCCGCATAATCACTTCCTGTGATGACAATGTCATCAACATACACAACCAGTAGGATAGTGCCAACTAATGATTGTCGGTAGAAGACTGAGTGATCACATTTGCTCATTTTCATCCCAAACTCCAGGACTACCTCGTTGAACTTCCCAAACCAAGCTCGCGGACTCTGTTTCAAGCCATACAAGGACTTCTTCAAATAACACACTCTCCCATACTCCCCCTGAGCAACAAAACCAGGTGGTTGCTCCATATATACTTCGTCTTGAAGATCACCATGAAGGAATGCATTTTTGATATCCAACTGATGTAAAGGCCAATTCTCAGAAGCAGCTAGAGAAATGAACAAGCGGACGGAAGTAAGTTTGGCAACTGGAGAGAAAGTGTCTGAATAATCCACCCCATAAGTCTGAGCATACCCTTTAGCCACAAGCCTGGCCTTAAGTCTTGCCACAAAACCATCTAGATTTACTTTAACTGTGAACACCCACTTACATCCCACTCGGTAAACCACCAAATCCCACTTGTGATTTTCCTCTAAGGCATGTATTTCCTCAAGCATCGCATCATACCATCCAGGATGATTCAAAGCTTCCTTCATTGTTTTGGGTACAGAGATAGAGTCTAAAGAAGCAACCAAGAAGCCGGTGAAAAACATTTGATAACAAAGGAGCCTGCTACCACTGAAATTCCTATTCCACGCCTGCTACCTACTGTACTGGACCTTCGACCAGGCATTCTACCTTTGTCGAATCGGAACCAACACCACTGCATTGCGCTCGAACAGTTGAGCGGCCGCGCTAATGGTATTTTCTATTTAGAATACCTAGACTAATGACAATCTTCCTTACTTGAATTGGAATCTTAAGCAGCTCAATTCCGATCTTCACTGGTCTGAGACCGCCCTCTGTTCAAGTACCCCTTCTTCTACTTGAGCCTCGGCAATTCGAACGGTTAGAAATCAACAAAAGAAAAAGTAAGTGGACCTGACCTATTGAATCATGACTATTTTGTTCTTCCTTTTCTTTCTACTTGTTGTTTACAATTTCTTCGAAATGCCTCCATTATCTGAATACGAGACATCAGAATTCCCATTTCTACTCGTTCTTTTTCCAAACTATTGTTTCCTCTTTGGTCTTAGATACATGCTAAAAGTAATATTAAGCACCAGTCTGATGAGGCATCTTGGAGAACTAATTGTAAGTTTCATTATGGCGTAAACTGATTATTTGTTTGCTTCTCACGTAATTATCCCTGATACTTGTGTCAATCTTAATTTTCCGTGTCTCTGCTTAAAAAATGATATTGTCTACCATGGTAAAATATTCTTTATTCTCACTATTTACCTGCCATTTGGTTCTATTGATTGGAGGTGCAAGAGTTTGGCTTTTTGCATGTGTTGTTAGACTCTTTTTCAAGTCGTGTATTTCTGTTTATTCATTGTAATCTACTAATCCTTGGCAGCTTGTCAAAATCTCATTCTTGAAGAATGAACGCACATTTTTGAGGAAAATTGTTGAGATGATTCTGGCTTTAGCACTCGAGGGAACAATCTCAAAAATGGAAATCTTGAGTGCTTATTTGTGTAAGGTCAAGTACATCTTTATTTATTGCTATCATAACTTCATTCACAAATTACTTCAGCGTCTGGAAAATAAAAGCATTTTGCCTTTGTTTCTTTCTTCATAGTAATTTATTTTTTCATTAGATCAATTTGTTTATGGTCCAGTTGTGGAACTTGGGATGGAGATAAAACTGAGAAATGCAAATTGACCTTTCTTGGTTAAAAATCATCAACTAAATGATATTTCAACTATATTATCAAATGGATATACATTTCATGTTCGTCCCTCCATGACATGTCCCTGTAATCTATTTGGTTTTCGTCTTGTTATGCGTGAATTCTAACAGAGCCTAAGGCAAAACAGATATATTGGGGACATGGTATTTGTGGTATTCAATCTGCATCAAAATTGTATTTTGGAAAGCACATATCTCTTCTTAGCTTGGGAGAATGTGCTATGCTTGCAGCAATGATACCAGCGCCAGAGCTCCGGTCACCATTCAGGGACAGTAGCAGGTTGTAGCTCATAGAAACTTGTAACTTGTTTTTCCCTGTTGGACGTAGCTTCTTCTTGTCCTGAGTACTTCTGGTATTCTTATGGGGTACTTCTGCATTCTATTGCTTGTCTGAAAACATAAACCTTGATGTGATATTCTCAGAGGAAAAACCTTCCAAGCTAGAGTTCTGAAAAGGATGGTGGAATTTGGATTTCTTGATGTAGAGATGGCAAGCATTGCTGTAAAACAACATCTCAGATTTAATTATGGAAGCCCAGATCATCCAGATGGGTCCTTGGTTATATCGTCTTTCTCCAAAGAGGTAAATACACAGTATTTTTTTTCGACATATTAAAATTTTTTATCTTTTTTTCCAGTTTCGTTTCAATTCTGATCTTAAATTTTGAGCCAGTGCATTTTCCCTCTACAAAACTCAATGAGATGAATCATCTTTGTCAAATCCGTACAACAGGGAATTACTAATACTTATAGCATGAGCCATGACAACTACTAGCATGAGCCATGACAACTCCAAAGATAATTTTTACTCTGCTGGTTGAATGAACTAGCTTCTAATTTACTTTGTCTTGTTTCTGTTGAATTTATCACTTAGCATTCAAGTACCAACACAAAGTGTGATGGAGATTTATTCTCGACCATTAAGAGAGTTTGGGACTGGGAAACAGAAAGCAAAATCTGGGAAGTGAAAGAGGACATGGACAGATGGACAACTGGCGTAAAACGATTGGGAAGCATCGATGATTCCAAGTTCAAATCAAAACTTCTTTTCATTATCAGACGTAAGAGATCTCTTCCAACATTCTCTATTGATTTTTGACACGGTTGATGAGTTTCAGATTTGATTATCTCACACTAGTTGGTTAACGTAGTTTTTTGTGTGGCAGTGCTTTTGCCAAAAGTACATTAAAGAGAAACAACAAATATTTTGCCAGTGTTATTTGGGGCTCAAGATATAAAAATTACATTCTTATTTAAAGCACTTGACCAAGTGTTTGCTCCCATTCAAAAATTTAAATTGACGATACTTAAAAAAATGGTATACCCTTTAAAAGACTCTAGTTACAAATGTTGTGTTTTTCTTTCTGTTATTCTTGTCTTCATTTTGTTCTAGTTTTTCATTTTTTATTTTTATCTTTGGTACCAAGTTGAAAGGAAAACATTTTAGTGTTTGATTTGGACCAAAAAGTTTGAGTTGAAAAAGTGCTTTCGAGTATCTACCTCAACATTGTAAAACTACTTTTAAATGTTACTGCAACTCACTCAGTTCTCTCTGCTAAATAATTTGCTAATTTCTGAGTCATTGAGCTTGACGATTGAGCTTATTGAATAGAATTGATAATATGAGTCATAGATTGAGCTTAGCAGAAATTTGATTAGTGAATTCATTAACTCACTGCATGATATACAAATTGGTGCAATGACATCATGCATAAAGATCAGTGAAAGGGCATTAGATGAAACACCAAAAAGGTTCCAGGAGAATTCAGTGTTGGAGGGACTTTGAATAAGTTCCTCTGTGAAAACGTTTTCTAACTTTTGAAATGTCTAATTACATACTTCAAGTGATAAATGTCTATTTAAATGGATACATGTCTTGCATTCATTGGTTGGTGCAAGTATAGCATGCATTTTAGTTTTCTCCAATTAGCACCGCCAGACAAACATTTTTAATCAGGAACTGGGAACGTTGATGGTTACTTGTTATGAATTTCACCAATCACACACTCAATTCTCCATGAACACATTCATAGATGCAGTGAAAAGGAGCTAAACAGAAATCTTAGAGAGAAAGGGAGAGAGAACATGGAAACTATCTATTCAAGCATTTTGATTCAATTACAACCGAGATGAATCATACCCAGTATATATCCTAGTACACAGTTGTATTTTCTATCTTGACTGCTATACATACTAACTCTATCAGTTAAGTCCACCTAACTTCAACTGCCAGCTAACTGTAGTTGTAACTAACTTGTAACAATTCCTCAGCTTGTAAACTCTCACACTCCCCCTCAAGCTCTAGGGTGTAGAATGTTTAAAAGTCCAAGCTTGCTCAAAAGGAAACTGTGTTGAGCATATCCAAGTCCTTTAGTTAACAAATCAACCTGTTGATCCTTGGTTGAATTCCGCCTTCCCTGACCTTATCTCTTATAAAGTGACGATCAATTTTTATATGTTTGGTCCTTTCATGGAAAATGGGATTTGCTGTTATTCGCAAAGTAGTCATACTATCTCAGTGCACATTTACTAGACTTATGATGTTCACCCCCAACTCTTTAAACAGGCCCAACAACCAAACAACTTCTGAAGTGGCTGTTGCCAAACTCTTGTATTCTGCTTCAGCAGAAGTTCTTGATTCTGTGTGCTTCTCTGACTTCCATGAAATCAATGATTCACCAAACTTCACTACATAGCCAGTCATTGATGTTCTAGTGTTTGGACATGATGTACAATCTGCATCTCAGAAACATGTCAGGTTATCTTCACCTTTGTTGCTTAGCAAAATCCCCATTCTTGGACTTTGTTTGATGCATCTCACAACTCTCAATGTTGCTTCCCAATGAGACGTCTTAGGTACTTGCATAAACCAACTGAGTGTTTACACAACAAACACTATATCTGGCCTTGTAACTGCCAAGTAAATTGATCTCCCTATCAGTCTTTGATATTCAGTGATGTCTTCTAACACTGCATCACCTCTTATCCCAGCATGTATATCATATTCAACTGAAGTGAACCTCTGATTCAGATCTATAGGAGTAGATTCTATCCCCAAGAAGTATCTCAATTCACCAAGGTCCTTCACTTTGAACATCTGTTTAAATACCCTTTTGTATGAACTCTTCACTATTTCCAGTAATCATCAGATCATCCACATAGATCAAAATTGCTACCAACTTCTGTCCTTGCTGCTTAGCAGATAGGGAATAGTCATGCTGACTCTGCTTGTATCCTGTATTTGTTAAAGCTTCACTAAGCTTGATGTTCCATTGCCTTGATGCCTGTTTAACCCATACAAGGACTTGATTAATCTGCTTACATTTTGTTTCCTTCTCTTCTAAAGCCCCGAGGCAACTCCATATACACCTCCTCATACAAATCTCCTTGCAAAAAATGCATTATATACATCCATTTGATACACACTCCAACCTCTGGTAGTAGCTAAGGTACGGATCTCACAGTTACCATTTTGGCAACTGGTGAGTGGTGTTTATGGTTCGGTTTGGAATTGTTTTGGGTAAAACCAAACCCCAAACAACCCAAAATATAATGCATATCCATCGGTTTGGTTCACTTTTTTAAAAAAACATAATGATATTTCTCTCTTTTATTTTTTCCTACAATTAGTAAAGAATTTTTCATCAGTTTCCAAGTTATATCTGTGATTAACCTTTTATTGTGGTAGCTAAAATTCTTGGATTATAGACAAAATTTCTTGATATCCATAAGCTTTAATCAAGTGAATTGTTGATGAAAAATACAAAAAAATGAATCTAGGTAAATCTCATAGTTGTTTCGTTGAATAAATGAATTTGGATTCATGACTTTCGTCTAATAAATAAGCTTAAGGTGTAAAGTTCATTAACCTATTAGAGATATATAAAATTTTCATGTAAAAGTATACAAAGTATTCAAAATAAAACTTTCGTCTACTTCCCCATTGGCTTTATACTTTATCTTGTACACCCATTGGCCATTTTGAACTTATAGCAGTTTTTCCCCTCGGAAGATGCACTATTTCCCATGTACTGTTTTCTTCCAATGCCTTCATCTCCAAACTCATGGCTTCAATCCATATTTGATCCTTAGAAGCTTCTGCATAGTTTCTGAGCTCTATACGAGTATGTAAATCAGTCTGATAAAGGATATAAGACTATTCCATTGGCATTCTTAGTGTTGACATAGTCTTGATGCCACAATAGCTCTTTGATACTTCTATCAGATCTTCTGACTTCAGCAGAACCTGATTGCCGTCCAACATTGTGTACTTCTGCTTCACCAGATATCTCTGCAACAGGTGTTGCAGTTGCACGATCATCAATCATCTATAGGTTCAACAAGTGTCTCATATG
Organism: Solanum etuberosum; assembly: GCA_029582245.1. NCBI lineage: Eukaryota > Viridiplantae > Streptophyta > Magnoliopsida > Solanales > Solanaceae > Solanum > Solanum etuberosum. The sequence continues at coordinate 40,329 of JAJONR010004820.1, read as the reverse complement.
TACCACTCTCCTTTGATATTGCAAGCTCCTCAATGCCAGGAATCTCATTGTTGTGTATCTGTTGTTCTTGTATGTGGTTTAGGAATGTGAAGTGACTCAAGATCATGAGAAGATACATCACTCCCATGTCATGAAATGTGAGAGGTACTCTTAACTGTGGAAAAAGGTTTGGCAAAAGGAAACACGTGTTCCTTAAAAATGACATTCCTGTGATGACGACTCTCAACACACACAAGTGTACGTGGTCGTTCAAGTAATATCAACTGGTATAGTCTGAATATCGTACCCAAGGAATTGTGATTTAGCAAGAATCTAGTAGATTCTAATACTGAAATTTTAGACAAGTGTTAAAGTAACCAAAAGAGGATTTTTGATTGTTATTTATATCTACATAAATTTAAAGACTGAAAAATAAACTATGATTGTGATCACTATTAGAGAGAGATTCCAGGGTTACAACATTGTTTCACAATCTTGTAAGGTATTTGATTTCATAGACTTAGTTCACTTATCTACGAGCTATTATGATTATGGTTTTCCAATCATCTAATGTCTATCCAGAGTGGTCTCACACCTACATCGTTGAGCAGGGATATGGCAAACCAATCCACACACATTTATCTATCTTCCCATTTTGTAACCATGTTAGACGATCTAAGTATATTTCTATCTTAGCCATAAATTAATTCTTTATTTTACTCAAGTAAAGATCTTACTCCCTATATTTTTTTGTTCTATCTCATGATTCTTCTTCCCATATCAGCAGCTATGCTAGCTCGAAAAGGACTGAAAGAACTTACATTAGGTGAGTTCACAATCAAAACATAGATGTATTTTAAATTTTAATGGTAGCTAAGCATTAAAATAATAAGCTCAAAAATATAAAAACAACTAATATAATAGGAATATACTTTAAGAGATATGTCACATCATCTTTCTAGTTCCAACTTATATATTGGGGAAAAGGCATCAATTCCCCCTTGAACTTGTCCCGAAAAGTCAGTTACACGCTTAAACCATCATAGTGACATATTACACACTTATACTACTCAAAAGTGAATTTTCTTACCCCCTAAAACTGACGTGGCAAAAAAAATAAAACAAAAATAAAAAATAGGTGCGTCAGTTTGAAATTAAAATGAAAAAAAGAAGTTAGAATCCTCTTTTCCACCCCCACCCCCACACCTCTTCTTCTTCACACCCCACCCATTGTCCTCTTCTTCTTCATTCTTTATTTCATCATACTTCTTTAATTTTTTTTATCACAATCTTAAAGCACAATTTTTTTTAATTTGCAATTAGGTTAATTCTCATAGATTTGTTAGTTTATAATTGTATTTTATCTAGAAAAGTTTCGGTTGATTGTTTCTATCTTTGTCATTTTTTTGACTTTGTTAAAGAAATTTTTGTTGTTGATCAATTTTTAGGTTTAGTGGTGATAACAACTTTATGGGTTTGGTGGTGATGGGTGGTGGGTGACAAAAATTAAAAGTGGTAATTGAAGATGGTGATGAAGAAAAATTCGATATTAATAATGGTGTGTGGTGATATTTGGTGTTGGGTGACAGAGAAGAAGAAGAATTGAAGGTGATATAGTGGTGGTGAAGAACAAAATAAATAGTGAAGGTGGTCGGATATGATTTTTCCGATGAAATGAGAATTGAAATGGATGGGATTTAGTGATGAAGAAGATATAATTATTAGAGAATTAAAATAATTAATTAAGGATTAATTAGAGTAAAATATAGTTAACAAAAGAAAAGTTAATTAATAAAGAAAAGAAAACAAAAAATTATACTTTATGATATGGCGCTGATGTAGCGCTGATGTGGCAGCGAGTGTAATACACCACATAATGTGAGAGTGATATTACACATTTCAGGGTGGTAATAAATTCACTTTTGAGTATTAAAGGTGTGTAATAGGTCACTGTGATAGTTTAAGCGTGAAACTGACTTATCGGAACAAGTTCAGAAGGGAATCTATGTCTTTTCCCTGTATATTGATTACTAATTATTAAGCCAAACACAGACACAACTCTTTAATTTGTCCCTAAAAAAAATTTGACACTCCAATTCAATCTTATTCTATTTTAACCCTCCAACTTTACTTTTCATGTATCATTTTAATATAAAATGCTGACTAAACAAATTAGTGATATTATTCACCTTTTAAAGCATATGAAAGATCTTTTAAACATTAATATTCAACATTTTTAACGATTAGAATAATTTTGGCTACTTAGTATAACATAAGATAAATATAAACAATATATCAAAAAAAGGTGGTTAATTTGTCCCATTTTCCTAGAAGAATATCGTTTACTCATTTCCTAATGCTTATAATTTTATAAACAACTATTATATTACTTATTAAATCTTTTCTTATTTGTATTAAAGTAGGAACACTTATATTTAAAAAAAAATTCACTTTACCTTATAATATATTTAGGACTTTTAAGTAAATTATAATTTTAACATTTTTTTTCATAAATTTGAGTGATTGAAAAAGTTAAATTTAAGATAACTACAAAAATGGTAATAAATCAGACTCTAATTATGTATGTCTGAAGTTAACTTGCATAAATAATATGTCAAATTGCGGAAAAAATTATGATTTTATATACAATATTTTATAATATCCATCCCATATATCTAAATTTATTTCTAGAATAACTAAGTTTATTCAAATTTATAAACTTTGACTTTACCTCTAATCTCAAAATCAACGATACATGTACTTGCTTCTTGTATCCCACCTGAAAATCTAACATAACTTGTAGAATTAATAACTACTCAAATTGCACAAGTGGTAAGAATTGTTTAGTTCACAAACAACAATTAATAGAGGTTGCAATTTGCAATTATATCACGGTAAATAAAGTTCGTTTGAATTGACTTATTTTAAAAAAATTTAAATCAAAACATTTTAAAAATATTTTTAGATTATTTGAATAACTTAAAAAGTACTCATTTGTTTGGCTATTACTTATTAATATATCCTATTATATTATTTTAATAAATATAATAATTAAATAAATATAATAATACCATACAATAAAATTTGTTGGACGAAAATTAAATGACGTGGCAATTTATTATTTGTTGAACCGACGTAAGAAAGGAGAAAAACAAGAGAAAATAGAGAGAGGAGCCACTGATAAAAGCTAGGCCGGTTGAGAATTCTGCAAGACAGCTCCAACGAACCATGGCTTACGTAGAGAGAGGTAAAATCTTTTGATTCAATTATTTCTTCAGTTTCTTACTTAACCCCTTTTGTTTGTTGATTGGAATTATTAGAGATTTTTTTATATTTTTTTTTGGGTTAGGTTGGTGATATCTTCCATATTCCTAAATTTCCAATTTGTTCATGGATTTTCTTTTTTGATTTGGTGATTTCTTCTCAATTTATGATGTAAAACAAATTCTGGGGTTTGTAAATTATTTGATTTGATCTTTCACGGACTTGAATAAATGTTTCACCTATTTCTTTTCTCCTTTGACAAGTCAAATTCCTAATGTCTTTGCTTAGTTTACTTGATGTGAGGATCTTTTTGTTTAATTGATCCTTTTTAGATCCAAAATCAAATTTCTATAATGTCTTAATTTTTCATTGAATTTTGTCCCTGCACCAACAAAATGCAATAAAAACAAAAATCAATGGCATAATACATAAATATGCCCTTTAAATTGGCCTCGGGTTACATTTATGTCCTTCAACTTTGGGTGTGCACAAGTAGACTTAAACTTGCATAAAGTTGAACAAATAAACACATGCGTCCTACATGACATCTTACATTACGTGTGCTATGTGTATTATACCACCTAACACTCATGTGACTACTTGTTCAATTTATTTAAGTTTAAGTGTCTATTTGTGCACACCTAAAGTTGAAGGACATAAATATGAAATGAGACCAAGTTAAAGGGTACATTTATGTATTATGCCGATTGTTTGATGTTGGTGTAACAATTTGGTATAAATCTGATTCTTGAAATGATTAGTAGTGACTTGGATTGCTAAATCTCTTTATTCAAGTTATTTATGGTTCCCTTTGAAAATTTCGTCATGACATTTAATCAACTCAAGGAAATATGATTCTAATAATCATTTTGTAGTAATTTTTCTATTGTAAGTTTTTTGAATCTCTGACATGATGATTATTAGAAATAAGGTTTTCTAAATACCCTAGAGGTTTGGCAGACTTAGAAGGATAGTAGGTAACCGTGTGTTGTAGTACTCTTACGAGGAAGAAGTATGGAGTAATTTACCTAGGATTCACATAGTATCTTATTCTTCATTTTTATTATTAGGTATTACTTCAATTGCTTTGTTTATCTTGCTATTTTGTTGTTGTTATTCTTTTTTATAATAAGGTAACTAGTATTCATTCCAAAAACATCAGCATGTAACACATGCTGATGAAGCACTTTACAAACAGAATCCCAAAAGAAAACACAAAGGGGCAGGAACGCTATTGCTAGTTACAATTTACACATTGCCTAAAAAATCAACCAGATTTCCTCCTCCCCTACTATATCCTACTCGCACCAAAAATCTAAGTGACTAAGACAATTTGTTTTCATATTTTGTATGGAATTACTTCTATCTTTAAATTATCTTGAGTTTCTCTCCTTCTAAATTGTCAATCATATACTAGTTGGAATGAACTGCCACCAATCCTGCTCTGCCTTTCCTCTGCCAATTTCTTTCCAATTACACGAGTTCAAGAGTTGTTCTGGGTAACTTCCAACTCACTCCTAGAATATAAAAGAACATGTGCCACAGATTTGCTGTTGTCCGTAGAAAAAAAAGGTGTGCATTGCTTTCTGCATCTTTACCACAAAAGAGGCATCTTGAGCATATATGTAGACCTCTTCTTGGTAAAACCCCTAGTGTTAAGCAAGCCTTCCTTGTTACCAACCAAACAAACATGAGACCTTAGTTGGAGTTTTAACGTTCCAAGTAAGTTTCCAGGCCCAATCCATGGATAAATTATCAACTTTGTTTTTCTAACAATACACTGATTTAACAGTGAAGGTTACTACCAAAAAAAACAAGTGAAGGTCCTTTTGTTGCACAATTTCCAGACTGGTTTGACTGGAATAGTAGTAGTGCCTGTAAAGGAATTTAACACCAGTAGCAAATCTGCAATTCTACCAACTTCCCAATCATTTAAAGCCCTCCTAAACAAAAGGTTCCACCCTTGTTTTTTCCATACATGTGATACTTTATCATCTTTTTGAAGAATGATAAGGTGTAAATCCTGGAATAGATTTCTAAGATTACTTATGCCCAACCCAATGATCTTCCCAGAAGGAGGATTTTGCCCTATCACCAACCTTTACGTTCAGATTTTCACTGCATTCATTCCACATCCTTCTGATAGTTTTCCATACACTGCATCCATATGTAGTCTTCACTTCATTAGTTGCTCAGTGATTCATCACACCATATTTCTATGCTATGTACTTCTTCCAAAGGACCTATCCTCATTGCAGAACCTCCAAATCCACTTCCGAAGAAGACTCTGGTTATGAAAGTTGAGATTCTTAATCCCCATTCCACCATGTTTCTTACTAAGTGTTACAATCTGCCATTTGAACTAAATTATAGGCTTCACTGTCTTTGTTACCCTGCCACAAAAAGATCCTTCTCAATTTGTTGATCTTCTTCTCTATATCCTTGGTGATAGGAAACAGAGACATCATGTAGGTAGGTAAGGCATCCATTATTGAATTTATCGATGTCAATACCCCTCCAAGGTATAAGTACTGACTCTTCCATCTTGCCAACTTCTTGTCACACCTTTCCACAACTTCATTTCATGTCTCCTGTGCTTTATAATTGGCATCCAGTGGCATTCCCAAGTATTTTGTAGGGATAGATCCAGTTTGGCATCCCAAGTTTGATGATCACCCCCACCCCCACCCCTAACCAAGTGAATTTACCTCCAGTAAGACTGGATCATGTAGCTCCAAGTCTTCAACCCATTATTAAAAATCATTCATGATGTTTGTAACTCTGTTGCACCCCCTTCTTTCCACCATATGCCTCACAGTGTTGAAATCTCCATCTGTGACCCAAGGTCTTCCACACAATTCCTTCATTGGAGCCATCTCTTCCCAACACTCCTACTTCTCATTTCTACTATGTGGGGCATAAACATCATGATGTTTGTAACTCTGTTGCACCACCTTCTTTCCACCATATGCCTCACAGTGTTGAAATCTCCATCTGTGACCCAAGGTCTTCCACACAATTCCTTCATTGCAGCCATCTCTTCCCAACACTCCTACTTCTCATTTCTACTATGTGGGGCATAAACTCTAATGAAATATCAGGAAAAGGAGTTTTGTGTTGTTTCAAACTTTTAAGTGATTGAGTAGGTACCTTCCTCCACCTTAGTGCCAGTCCATACTTTACTATCCCACATAAGAAGTATTTCCCCCTTACTTCCATCTGCTTCAATGAATCCAAGCCTCATCCATCTGCAAGACCATAGTTGATATGCAATCCCCTTAATCACCTTGGTTTCCCAGGGACAAACTACATCTTCTTTCAATTTTTGCAAACAAATCTTAACCAGATTCTTATTGATGTTGTTGTTAAGACCCCTCACGTTCCATACCTCATCAAAAAAATAAAAAAAAAGACCCCTCACGTGCCATGTGCTCAGCTTAATATCATTTAAAGGTCATACTCAGAACCCTCCCCCTGTTTCTTGCACCTTCAACCTCTTTGTTGAGACTAGATTGAAGCTTCTTTAGTTCAGTCTTATCTATGCCCCTGCTTTTAGGGGTGGTATTAGCTTTTCCATGCTTTTTGGTACCAAGCTCTGTTTTCCTTCCGTCAATTCTCATGAGTAGTGCAAGTGTCTCCTTCTCAAATCCTTCGAATGCTTCCCCATACGTGTTGCTCAGCTGCAATATGTGTGAGTTGACCCGATTTGATGCCTCGGTTTCAGCCTGATCTTCCTCTGACAGATTCTGCATAGCCACTGGTTCGGCATCAATGGTTTGCTGCAACTGTTGTTCCGTCTGGTTTAAATCCTTGGAATTCTTAGTTCCATCTGGTTTAAATCCTTGGAATTCTTAGTTCCATCTGGTTTAAATCCTTGGATGTATTCCCTTCTTCAGAATGTCCGCTCATGATATTCGGTTCAGTGATCTGTTTTAAATTTTGGCTTTGCATGTGTTTATTCTTCTCTACCAATATCAGTTCAACCAATCTTTCCTCCTGTCCTTGGCTATTAATGAGCCTCCGCAATTCGTCAGCTATGAAATTCCACCCTGAGTTGAACATCAGTTCAGGAATGATTATTACTGATCTTCTCTTAACCTGTACATTAATGATGCTATGTACCAGCCAAAACCTGTTGGTAGTTTTTGGAACAGAATATCTCAGCAAGTCTGTCCCTTCTCTTCCATCTTCCTACCAAGTTACCATTCACCTTAGATGCCTCTCTCAGGATCTGACCAATCCAAACCATTGTGTTCCTTCTAAAAGTTGTTCTTCTGATGAAGTTGCTTCTCCTTTCTGCTCATTCGTAATATGTTTCTGCTGTCCCACTGGTTCTTGCTATGTCATATGATTTAAAACCCACCGCAAAATAAATGCTATTATCCACTGAAATCAAAAGTGGCTAAAAGAAGAAAATAAAGGATGCTTTTCGGTGATCGGTCGAAGACGTTGGCCATCTTCTCCTTCATTGTGTCGGGTAGCATCGAAATTATGGTGGGAAATCTTGTGCTGGTCAGGAATATGTTGGGTTATGCCCAGCACTGTGAAAGAATCAATGTTCCGTTGATATTGCGGTTGGTGGAGGAGAAGATAAAGGGGCATGTAATGTTTGCTCCACTAGCTCTCTTGTGGATCATTTGTTGAGGAAGAACAGGGGAGCTTTTGAATATGCTGAGATGAACTTTTTACAATTGAGGAGTAGCCGCTTATCTCTTACTTCCTTTTGGTGCACCCATCAGGTCTCTTTTTTTATAGATGATTGGTGTTTTTCGTAGAAAGCCATCTCTTTTTGTAGTTTTTTCTAGTTTTTTGTATACTTCTTGTATACGGGCGTCCCCATGTCCACATTATTGATCAAATTTATTACTTCATCCCCCAAAAAGATACATGTACAACTTAGAGAACCTTTTGTTATAGAAAACTGTTAACCTTTAAAAAGAAAATTATTTACTATGATTCTGAAATGAAATGTGCCCAAATATAGCCAAATTGATATAGAGGATCAATATAGTCTACTCCAACTAATTCGGGATTGAGATTAGTAGATTGATCGATTGTGTGGTACTCACTCATTTATAAAGTTGCTTGAGAGATCTGAGTTGAATGCTAAGCATTTGTTTTGGCTGATTCAGTTGACCGTCCTTACCTTCTTACTAGAAGAAACTTAAATTCTTCTCTTGATCCTAGTCAGTTAGAAAATCATGCTGCTATCTCAGGTCTCTGTCGGTTGGTCTCTATTGATAAATGTAGTCTGCCACAGGGGAACATTTAATACACATGATGTTTTATGTTTGGATACATATACTTGACTTATAATATTGTGAGAGAGCTCCTCATATAAGAGCACCTCATTTTGCAGGTGTGGTGAAATCCAAGCGTTCTATATGGCGATTGAAGACTATCACTGATTTCTTTTGGTCCATCATCAACTTCATTAGCGTGTTTTTTGTTACTATGTTTTCGGTAAGGATGTTCATTTCCTGATTAAGAACCCACAGTATCATGCTTTTGTAGAGACTCTGTATTAACTGCATTAATACCTCCATAGATGGAAAAAACAGACTCCTACAGAAAAGGTTCAGGATCTAGCAAGAAGTGGGATGGAGGTGGTCCTGGAAGTGGTCCATATGGTGGTGGCCCACGTGGGCCACCCCGTGGGATGGACAATGTCCGAGGCATTGACCACAGTATGTTAACTGTCATCTTCCATTTTGGAAAATTCTTTTTTACTTTATTCTCACCATTATTCCTAGGAATTTCTGCTGTTACTTTATTCTCACCATTATTCCTACTGCAGGTTCTCTTCCTGCCTGTGGTTCTTGCTGCGGATAAATGCAACTTTTGAGAATCTATGATTTGGGATCTTATTCCATAAACACATGTACTGATGAATTGTATGTAGATTTCTGCACTTATGCTTACATTCAAAACTTGGAAGCGTTTTCATCCTAAAACTTGAATATAACTCAATAGAGTTTTTTTTTTTTTTTTTTGTACTTATACGTCTGCGTGCTTACTATGAATCTGTGTCTTGCTTAGCGCTTCCTATTTCAGCCCATTTTTCTTTTTAATGCATAATAGTGAAGTTTGTGGGGTCATGCGCACAAATGCCCCTTGGGGTGGCCTTTAATTTTTGCCTCTCAAAATTGTGGTTTTTAATTTTTACCCTTTAGTTTGAAGTAAAAACAAAAAACCAACAATATCCTTGACAGTAAAAAAACAAAAAAAAAGTTGCAAGGCAAAAGAAAATGTACGAAGCATCAGTTTAGTGGCACAGCCCATAGACAAATACAAGAGATAAAACGTTTAATGCGTCGATGTAATGTAATGGCTGAAGACAAAATTACGCTTAAGGTATAAGATGTGTTCCAAGATAGATTTAGTGGTCCAAACTATGCCATATGACCGCGGCCGGCCCTATATTGGAGTTCAGAGGGTTCGATGAACTTTTTTCATCAAAAAATTATACTATTTATAATTGATCAGTTTATATATTTTATATAGAATTCTCTCAACATAAGTCAAATGTGTTGTTAAGTAGTAAAACAAGTTCAAAATTTCCCTATTTGTGCGTAGGTTTGGGTGTTCAGGTCTGGCTAACTATATTTTTATCCTATATAAGCTTCAGCCTATTTAATTTTTTTCTTGCTTACTTATTTTTTTAACCCCTCGGTGGAAATTCGGCCTCTGCTATTGCATATGTCATAAGTTTAATGGCAGAAGTTATGCCTAAAGCATACCTTATGATAAAATTCTCAGAATGTTTTGTCCTGGGAATCAGAAGTTATAAGTTAATCCTTAAGGTAAAATATTCTCTGAAAAAAAATTGCCTGCAAATTTAGTTGTGCCTAGCGAATTTAGGTCATATTTAAGAATACTTTGGTCTACAATTTTTTTTTTCATTTCTCTATATTTTGCTTTTTAAAACATTTACCTTAAATTTTTTATTTTAATAAACATGACCCATTTTAATTATACTTCATATTTCATAATTTTAGAAAAAGTACATTCAAACAACTAAACATTATTTGTTATAATTATAATCAAACACAATTTTATTTTCATAGAAATAAAATATAAGTAAAATAATATTCGTAAATGTATAATAGTTTGAGATAATAGTCTATTATACTTTTACAACAATTTTAATTATATGTTTATGATAAATTAATCAAGTTGATGATTTTGCTAGTTCTTTAAAATTTGGGGTATAAAATTATATTTAAAATATTATGCTTGAATTTTAAATATTTTTACAAAAAATTTGACCAAATACAACTTTAACTGCAATTTTAAAGTATTTAAATAAAACGAATAATAATTGTTTTTCATGCCTAAACGCCAAAATCTTAAGTGTTCCATCATTTCCATGACTCTTTCAATCTTTTCCTAGATGAGTCCAAAATTTAAATGACGTGAAAAATGATAAATTTGACCAAAGTCATATAGGGTGAGGTGTAGCATATGGAAATTTTACAAAGATGTCAAATCTAAATTGAATTTTGTCACTCCTTTTTTTGTTTCCTCGTGAGCAGAAAGCATACCGACGTGTGTTGCGTGATTCTATTCACTTCTCTTTTTTCTGCTTTATCTATTACTGAAGTGAAATGACTGATTATTGTCTACTTTTGATTTTATCTTTTGGGTGAAGGTTCCTAGTTTCTATTTTTTTTTAAACCTATTGCACACTAAATTAATGTGGTGAAATTTTTATAATTGACATCTAACTAATTATTATAAGTTATTACATTATTTTTTATCTTTCAAGTTATAACAATAAACAATTACAGGTTGTTACATTTTACTAAATTAAAAAGGGATTTTAAAAAACGGTAAAAACCAATTAGTTTGAAAAATAAATAAATTAAAAACAGAATTTTAAGTAACATATAATTTGAAAATATTAATGATAATTAACAGGGGACATAAAAATAGGAGAGTCATAACAAAAAGAATATTTTTTTCCTCAAGACATTTATTGTCATTTTTTTTCACTTGTTGGTATTTCGTTTAAAAAGATTTCTTTTCAAATTTTTCGACAGTTTCTCTCTCTTCTCAATATTCTCTCTTGTTTGACGTCACTCTCGTCTAATTCAAATTTGATTTTATTCAATAATCGTCATTTTCTTGTAATGAACTGTTTCTTATCAGTATTAATAAAATATGGTGGTAGATGGAATTCTTCATATTAGTGTTTTTTTCGAAATATTTTGTGTAAATGTTTTCTATTCAATTTAAATGCAATGAATTTGTGAATGAATAGTTTATAATTGTATACCAACAAAATTGATATGAATTATGACGTTTTTTTATGTATACTATTAGTTTTTTAGTATGAACATTAAATTTGTTCATTCTTTGTATGAATCATTTTTCATTTTTTTTAATATGTTTTTTATTTAAAAATTACATAAAATTTGTTATATCAGACATGTATGCACACTTTCTAGTTATATCAGACATGTATGGAAATTGATAATGTTTTTGGTATGATTCTGGTATGATTGAACTTTTTTTTGTTGGCATTATATTGGAATGAATTTGATATACTGTTTATTTAATAAATGACAATTACTAGTTAGAAATGATATTATTTTTGTATTCTTTTGGCATGAATTTGGTAAGAATCAATTATGACTTTTGACATGAAATATGTATAGAAAAAACGCATAAAAATGGTATGAAATTTGTGCATAAAATGATATACTAGAAAGTGTGCATAAAATGGTATATTAGTTATATCAGACATGTATGAAAATTGATAATGTTTTTGGTACGAAACTGGTATGATTGAATCTTTTTTTTTGGCATTATATTGTAATGGATTTAGGCATAATAATTGAATGAATTTGGTATACTGTTTATTTAATAAATGACAATTACTAGTTAGAAATGATATTATTTTGGTATTCTTTTGACATGAATCTGGTATAATTAGTGACGACCTTTGACATGAAATATGTATAGAAGGTGTGCATAAAAATGGTATGAAATTTGCATACTGATATAACATGTGTATTCGTACTTTTGTACTCCTGTAATACCGACACAATGATTTATGATGGAACAAACAAATATGTTGATTTTCAGATGGAAGGAATTATATATGATTATTGCTCTCCCTTTTATAGCTTGAAGAATTCTGAAGATGCATATGTGATCTCTGTTGAACATCTCCCATGCGAGAGTATGTGGGATATACCAAATTATGTGTCGGAGCCTACATGGTTGTTGTCTGGCTAAAAAAGAACTGCAGGGAGACTACAACTTGAACGCTGAAAGGGGTTTGCTAATGTGAAATTTAAGAGGTCTAAAGTTACGTGCAGTACATGTCGTTGGGAGGGACACAACATGAAGACATGTTCAAAGTACCCTGCATCAAAAAAATCATAATTTATTTTTATTTTGATTTGGTTGTTTAATTGTGACAAACTCATGTTTTGATTTATTTTGTCTTTTAAGCTAATAATAATTTCAAAACATTTATTATGTGTACTACTTAATCCTTTTTGTGTATTCATTGTTTGTCAAATATATAGTGAAAAACTGATTAAGTAATACTGGTATGCAATTGGTATCGACTGAAAAAATCAAGTCAGATTTAAATATGAAAATGGTATCCATTTGGTATGGAACTAAAGTCCCACTGATTTAAAAACATGTAATTGATATTTGAATTAGCCAATCTAAAACTAGTTAATGTTGTATCGAATTGGTATATACTTGGAAATGAATTGATATCCTACTGATTTTTTTTTTTTAAATATGTAATTGAGATTTCAGCCGAATTAGCTAACCAAAAACTAGTTAATGTAATTTTCAATTGGTATTCAACTGGTGTTCCACTTTTAAAATAGAAAAAATAAGACGTAATTGAGTTATATTTGTTTGTTCTACATTTTTTACAACAATTTATAATATGCACTGTTTTACATTGTCAGATTTATTCTTCTCAGTTTTATTCAAGTTGGATACCAAGTGTATACAAATTGGATACCAAGTAAGCCAACCTAAACTATTTAATGTAATTTTCAATTGGTGTCCATTTGGTTTTCAACTGATATCCCATTGGAAAATAGAAACAACAATATGTAATTGAGATTTCAACAAAATTAGCCAACATAAAACTAGTTAATGTGGTATCCAATTAATATCCATTTGAAAAACTTAAGTGTAACAATGTATACAATTGTTGTATACTATGTTTATGAGGTGTTTTTCAAAACTAAAAATTCAATATAAATCTAGCTAATGCCGATATCCAATTTGTATACACTTGGTATCCAACTTGAAAATTTAAGACAAGATTAAAAATAAAAATGTATGAAGTTGGTATCCAACTAGAATAAATCAGGGAAGAATAAATCTGACAATGTAAAACAGTGCATATTATATTGTTATAAAAAACTGTAGCAAAAACAAATATGCATAAAAGTCTAAGTTGCAATCAATTATTACTCCGAGGAAGGGGGTTCCACCATTTTCCCTTTTCTCTTTTGTCCCTTTCGATTTGGAGGAGTTGCAATTTTCTTTGCTTCTCTTTTCTTCTCTTTTACTAGGCTTTGTTTCTTCTTGTGAGGGGTAATACTCTTATTCGCCGGATTTACATTCTTGTTGGTGGGCGGCGTTTGAGTCAAGATGTAAAAGATTGAGCCTCAATTTCAACATTAGAACTCGCTTCTACGAATCTGGGGATCTTTCTAGGTGCATGCTCATGTTTTTTATTCTTCGACATGTTTTTTCAAAAATACTAAAATCTTGATTCTAAGTATTGTGAAGAAGATTTGACCTTTCTTTTGAGTGAACTATGAAGAAAACTGATTATGGTTAGAGAGAGGGGATTTACGGTTTCTAAGAAGAAGAATAAAGATGTGAGAGAGAATTTTTTACCTTTTGAACGTGGAGGTGGTGTGGTGTTGTTTTGGCGTGTGAGAAAGAGGAAAACGTGATGGTAGGCGGTGGGGGGTTGACGTGTGACAGTAAAAAAATACCTAGAATCAATGAGATAGTACCAGTGGCGTAGCCAGAAATTTCACGAAGGGTGTCCAGGAATTGTACACGAGTACATTTTTTCTTTTGGATGAACGAGTGCACTAGAAATTTTAAAAGTAAACTACGTAATATACATGAAAAATTTGAAAAAAAAAATAGGTAATATATTGAAAAAAGAGGGTTAATGGTGTTGCTAGTGAGATTTGAACTCACAAACGTTTAAAAGCTTGGCTCTTTCAAGGCATCTTAAACCACTAGGCTACAACACATTGTTGTGCTAAGGGTATCCAAAATACGTTATTTAACCACTTTGTATATTGTTTCACCTGTATATACGGTATAATTTTCCGACGAAGGGTGTCCAATTGGACACCCTGAAGACTATGTAGCTACGCCCCTGGATAGTACGTGTGAAAGGCAAAAAATTCCCTAAAAAAAGGGTAATAGATAATTATCATTGATTCTCTCTTATTAATTTTATTTATATCACCTATTAATTAAAATATAATTATAAAAAATTAATTATTTAATAAAGTGAAATTAATTGATTTATAAATAAAAAATGATTTGTTATAACTTGAAATTAAAATGTTATAAGTAGTAATCTTTTAAAAGTAGATTTAAAATTTGTAATATTGTCCCTTAATATATATGTGGGATGATTTTATATGTTCTGCCTAGATGAATAAGATCTTAACGGTCGTTAAAGTTCACAGACTCATATAGCGCATTAAAATATAGTGCTATGTGAGTTATTAAAATTAGGACATACTCCATTTTTGCCCTACTTTATTTTCTTCATTTTTTCTTTTTCCTCTATATTTTGTTGAAAAATTAGGCATGTCTCAAGAGTTTGATCGAAAGCTCAATTTTTTTAATACAATTCAATATTTATTTGTGCATTAAAGGCTCTTGTAAATTCTGGGGTTGCGAAGTTCGAAAGTAAAATTTGTGTTAATTTTTTAATAGCAAAAAACATGTAGATTACATATTTAATTTCCAATACTGAATTTATATTGGTTAATGTATTAAGAAATAGTGATGCAACTATTCTTGTTGGGAAAATAATTTTCGACAAATAAAAGGCCCGCAATTGATGAAGTTATAACTATTTTACACAACAATGTGAGGTCTAGTATGCAGTCTAACGTGAATAAAGGAACACTTTACATGAGACACATATTTTGAGAGAAAATCTCAACTATAATGAGAAAACAATCAACCGTTTGAGCTTGTTTTTATTTTTATATTGAAAAATTACATAATTTGTTAGATTTCATGTAATATTTTTTTGAGTTGTACTTTTTAAGTATTATACATTTCTTTTTTATGTATTGTTCTAATGGATTATGCAATCAGCCTTTTGAATTCTAATGTAATTTTTATGTATTTTCTATACAAATATGAAAACTTGTTTTAATGTTTTTATGTATTTTCTATGTATAAAATATTTGTCTTATGTTTAAATAATAAAAATAATATAAGAATAAACTTAGAATTAAACGCACCAATTTTTTTAGATTATATATATATATAGTGATTGTGATGTTATTATATATCAAATCGAAATTATTACAGAATTTATAAATTTTAAATCCCTTTTTTGAGATTACCCGTGAATACTAACCATTTATCATTGCATTAAGAGGGCTTTTCAAAGAGATTAAAGGCGTGAAGTATATTTTCCCTTTTAATTAAATTAAGGAAATGTAAATATCTAATAATATTGGCCGTATGTCTGATACTCTTATCATTTTTGGTCTGGTTCATTGGATCCTAATATATAACAATTAAATTCTAAGAAGACTTTTAAAATTTATTATTTTACTGTATAAAAACATTACACATTAGGAAATTCAAAGATTTTCCCCAATTGAGAAAACAAAACAACAGGTCACGTGTTATCATGTGTGACCATACATGCATGGTTTAGCTAGAATTTAGCAACCGATCATATGACATGAAATAAATCTTTCATTACAAACATATATTTATTATTATTACCTGTTATATTATTACCTAAAAAAGAAAGCATATTGTTCGCAATAAATTTTCGTAAGCGTTGAAAATTAACTGCAAGTAAAATAATTAAAAGAAAATGTGAATCTTGTGAGTACAATTCTGTTGTTCTCTTGATTCTTCTCTCCTAAGCTTCTCCGTGATTCGAGGGCCTTCAGTAGCGTATTTCTCGAATGTAGGATGATGTAGTCCTCCTTGAGATGTATTTGATCTCCGAAAACGTCGGGAAGCACTTCGTCGTTGCAAGTCTATCTCCGGGAAGAACTCCGTTGACCACTCCTTCGAAGAGCTATGTAGCTGATGTTGTAGCTTTCTCCAAACCTTGCAGGATGCTTTTTGAAGAGTTTTCCTTCCCCCTTAGAATGTCATGTACATCCCCTATTTATAGTTGTATGGAGTAGACAAGGTTGCTTGTGATTGGGCAAAAAATGTCATTTTGATACTTGACGGATTGTGATTGGTTCTTGCATTTGAATGAGACTACCACCTCATTTGGACACGTGGTGTCACCTTGTTGGTCTTGGATGCCTAGTCACTGTGACACGTGGCATGGGTTTGGGCTTCAAGGTGAAATGGACCTTGGACTTGGATTTAATAATAATGAACTTATTTATTTGTAAAACCCAAATTAATCATTCAACCCAAATAAACATGAATTTAATCCAAATTTTGTATGAATTAAATCTAATAAAATTTGTGTGTCTACACATATATTTACAAAATTATTACCTGTAATAAATAAAAACGATGACATATAGCATTTTCTTTTTTTCCTTCCAGTACCTTACATATTAGGTACACGTTACTATTTCTAAATATATAGAAAGATGGTTTTAATTATTGCAAACACATTAGCTTAGCTATGGTGAAAAGAAATTAATTACGCAACACATAATTTTGTAATGTATAATAAATGCTGAACAATAAGAAACGTCAATGTGAAGTTTTAAATATGTCATCCATAGTATATTATTTTCCTACTATTACATTAAATTGCTTTTAAAAAGTTGTTAAAGTAAAGCATACCAATCCTTTAAATAAGTACTCATCCAAGAGCTAGAGAAAGATTTTAAAATCTTTCCTGCCTTAAATTTGCAACAATTTTCTATATGAACAAATCTTTTGTAGAACCAATTTTTCACATGAATCCCATGGTTATTAAAATTGTGGGATTAATAATTTTTGAAATAAAATTGATGATATATTTATTATTCAAATCATGATTAAAGATTTACTTTGATCAACTAAATTTTAACTATTATATTTAACTTATGTTATTTGTTATCAATCAAAGCAAAAACTTGGAAAAAATGAAAATGAAAGGAGTCTGAAAGAGTACTTATTTTTGAATAGTTTTGGATATGTTAGGGCCCCAAACAAAAAAGTTGAACTATTATTATACATAGAAAATATCAATTGAGAGTTCACCGAATTTTGGTACAGTGATAAGTATTTCTTTATTCTTAATTAAAAAAAACTTCACGTTTGAGTCTTTTTAGAATCACTTTTTTAGAAAACATTTTACCTTTCAATGTAGGACATTTTAATACAAATTCAAATGTAATCCGACTCTAATATAAATATCATATACGAAATTAAAAATAAAAGTTGAAGTTCAGCAAGTCATCCGCACAAGAGATTGGGGTCGTTAGAAGGAGTGGCTCAGGCTAAAACCTTCTTTTATTTTGTAAGATAATTGTAGGTAGGTTGAAGGAGTGGCAATTACAACACCAAGTGTCACTTTTCCATCATATTTACATTTTTGTACTTTTTCATTTTTATAGTTTTGTCCGATATTTCTTTTTTAATTTCTTTAAAAAATAATTATTTTTTTCCTTTACAGACAATTTTTAATTTTTTATTGGAAAAAAACTCAAATCTGTCATTGAACTTTAAAAAAAGATTCATTTTATGTCATTCGTTAAAAAATTGGCTAATCTATGTCATTGCCTTCTAAAAAAACGTTCATCCATGCCATTATTTTTTAATTTCAATTTTGCAAAATCAATTTTTTTTTACCTCAATAAGACCCCCAAAGAACTTTTAACACTTTTCAATTGGCGTTTTATTGGATCAAACTTTTAACGGATGACATCTCTTAAACTTTTGATATATTCTAGATATCTTTAATTTAAGAATACAATTTTTTTTTAAAATTAATTAATTTGCATTACAGATTTTCATAATTCACAAAACAAATACTAGTTGAGTAGGTGGTATAAGTGAACCACAATAATCCACGTAACTCACCCACAAGAAAAGAAGAAAAAAAAGATCCTCTATTAGTGTTACTTAAAGGCAAAAAAATAGGTTTGAAAATGAGAAAAAGTAAAAATACACACCGCGTCACTTTCCTATAAAAAGGAAACAAAATTTGCATGTAATAGGGAAGAGTATACTAAAGAAAAAAAAAAATGAAAACAATTCAAGGTCAGAGTGGAACAACAGTCTTGACGATGGAGGTGGCAAGGGTCCAAGCAATATCGTCAATAACGAAATGCATGGACACAATACCATCAGAATATATTCATTCAGAGAACGAACAACCTGCAGCGACAACGCTGCAGGGAGTGGTACTTGAAGTACCAGTCATCGACATAAGTAATGTCGATGACGAAGAAAAGTTAGTGAAACAAATAGTTGAGGCTAGTAAAGAGTGGGGTATTTTTCAAGTGATAAATCATGGGATACCAGATGAAGTGATTGAGAATTTGCAGAAAGTTGGAAAAGAGTTTTTTGAGCAAGTGCCACAAGAGGAAAAAGAATTGATTGCAAAGAAGCCAGGGGCACAGAGTATAGAAGGATATGGTACTTCTTTGCAGAAGGAAATTGAAGGGAAAAAAGGTTGGGTTGATCATTTGTTTCATAAGATTTGGCCTCCTTCTGCTATTAACTATCGTTATTGGCCAAAAAATCCTCCCTCCTACAGGTTTTTCTCTCTCTCTCTCTCTCTTTTTGTTTATTTATTCACAATATTAATAACTTGTATTAATGGCGGAATGAATACTTTTACTAAAAAGTTCAAAATCTACAAACTAGCTAAAGGGATTCAGATCAACCAAGGGCGGAGCCACATGAAAGTCAGGGTGTCCAATTCATCGGAAAAAAATACAAGTAAAATGATACATAAAGTGATTAAATAACATATTTTAGACATTCTTAATATATAAACAGGTTGTTATAACCTTGACATAATAGGTTGTTGTAGCCTAGTGGTTTCAGACCCCTTTGATAGGTTTCAGACACCTTGAATGTGCCAGTACTTACAAACTCACTAGTAACATTTTTTCCTCTTTTTAAAAAAAAAAGCTTTTATGGTGCAATTTCTGAACATCCTTCGTGAAATTCTTGACTCCCGCACCGAGATGAATGATTTGTATACATTGACTGTATTTTATGTACTATTATACATAGAATATGAGATTAGTAGTAAAAGAATAATAGATTAACTATTACACATATTAAAATACATTAATAAGAATGAAAATTTATTTATGATGTGAGACTGAGACGTATATAAAAGGTAAATACTAAGAGATAATATATGCATGCGTCCAACAATTTTCATGGTTGTCATGATTTGTTTTAAGCCTCAAATTCTTTTTGTTTGCAAGCTAAGATAGAATACGTCTGATGTCACTTGGAGTATTACGTTATATACTGCAATTCACAAGGAAGTCACGGTAGGAATAGGAAATATGGAGGAAAAGATTATAAGATGATGAATCGGACCCATGAATTATTACTAATAAGATGAAAGTTTAGATAATCAAAAAATCATATATATAAATCAATTGTAAGTCAACTAATTAAAAGAAATTACATATGCTGAATGTCTCGAAGTGACTAAATTTCCTTTTTTTTTTTATAGAAAAGTGTTGTCACTGACCAAGTCTTGCTGATCTTATACTTGAGAAAAACTTGGAAAAAATTTGGGAAGTGATGTTTAGTTATATAATTTGGTGAATATATTTGTCAAGTATTTCAAGTTTTCAAATATTAGAAAAAATTAGTATTTGGATAGATCAAGTTCTAATATTTGAGAATTTTAAAAAAATTAAAAATTATCTCAAATTTTTATATTTTATAAAAAATATTCATTATTTATTAATTCCAACTAATATTTGCTACTACCGCCTCCAAAAAAGTTTGAGTGATAAAATTGAGAAAAAGAAACAATTTGTGTTAATAAGTTATAATTATAATTGTACCAGTGATAAGTTTGAATATGCGATTAATGTATTGTTTTGCCTATATTATTATTTTGTTATTGTTGATTGTTATCAAATATATTATAAGGTTATTTTCTACAGAACATATTCACTATAAAATAATAATATAAATTTATGGGTATTTTTTAAATAATTTTTAGAACTTATGGATATAAATCATAATTTTTGAAATAATCAAATATTTTTGGAAAAATTTGAGGCCAAACACATGGTGAAACTTCACCCAAATATAATTTGTCAAGAATATTTGATAACTTGGGGTAAACGCTAGCTTGAGACTTTTGCGTGCATTATGGCGCCATTCTTAACTAGTGCCTTTATTATAGTTTCCTTTCTTTAATATTAAATTAATGCTAACCACGTTTTGGAATTTACAGAGAGGAACATATTTTATAAAATTACGAAAAAGGAAATAGGAGAGGAGCAAATGGTCAATTTATAGAGAGAAAAACTTATTTTCCAAAATTACGAAAATAATTGTGTTATAAATCACAATAATAAACAACCTAAAATATTCTGAAAACATATTAAAATTTTGGCTTACTCTCGAAATTTAGCATGAATTGGGACAAAGAGTAACATATATTATTTGAAATTTACTTAAATAGTATTATAAATCATAATAATTAATAATTCAAAATATTTAAATCGTGACAAATAAATTAACATATATTAAGTCGGTGCACAGGCTATTGGACCTAATACTACTATATGAACGAAAAGTAACTAAATTCATTTTTCTCAGAAGTCCTTTTGTCTATATACTCAACTACGTACCACACTTAGATTCCTGCATTACTCAAAATGTCGGATCGTCTGGTAACAAAGATTAGTAACATAGAAATTAGTAATGCAGAGATTAATAATGTAGTAATTAGTAATACAGTAATTATTTTTTATCAAGTGTTTGGTTCATTATTTTCCATCTAATCTTGTGTTTGATTTAAAATTCTACAAAAAGCTTCTTTCAAATTATACCTTGAATTATTATGATTTTTTTTTTTATGTAATTGGATCAAAGTAGATAACTACCAAACAATATTATTTTTTATGGTCTTCTAACTAGCTAGGAGAAGAACAAGTTTGTAGCCATATTTGCTATTTTCGCACTTGAATTATTTGAAGGTACATAATTCATTATAATAAATTGATCACTCACAAAAGTCAATTTAATTTCAATTTAAAACAAATAAACCATCTACTTTTAAAATCAAAATGACGGTAAATAATAGTGAAATCAAATGAACCATCTGTGTTTACACATATTGTAGTATTAATATGTATACAAATACAAATAATCAGAAAATAACATATATATTAACGAATAATACATTCAATTAAGATCACAAAAGTCATATGATCATATTGTTGGGTTTAAAATGGTGTGAATGGAAAATGAAGAGTTGCGACTTTTATGAAGAGTTGTGACTTTTATGAAAAGTTGCGACTTTTATGAAGAGTTGCGACTTTTATGAAAAGTTGCGACTTTTATTGAAAAGTTGTGACTCTTATGAAAGGTTGTGGCCTTTCTGAAAGATTGTGATTTTCCAAAGGGTTGTGACCTTTCCGGTAAGGCACAATAAGAACATTTTCACACTACCCTTTGTTTTCTATAAATTGAGGGATTTCCTCTCATTTTAGAAACGAAAATTTTCTTGACTTCTTCTGCTACTACTAAATCTAGTATTCTAAGTGTACTTTACTATCGTTGAGTGGTTCGCTGACACCGTGGTTTAAGGTACCGATACACCGGTGAGTAAGATCTTTCTATCCTGGGAGGATATATTCCATTAACCTCGGGTACTTGAGGGAAATAATTTCCTTAAGGGGACACTGTGCATTCAGTGGGCTCGATTTTCTTTCTTTGAGAAAAATATTTTTATATTGTTTCTAATCTGTTTCTGATTATATTTTCTCTACTAGTTTTAATTTTCTAGTTAGAAAATACTCTTTAAACTTTGTTGTTTCTTACTAAGTTCTTCAAAGTTTTGTTCCAAGTATCTTAGGAATATAAGATGAACAACACATATATTTACCTTTTCAATTGGTAAATGTTAAACAACTCTTTTTTTTGTTTGTTTAGGGAAGCAAATGAGGAATACGCAAAGAGGCTACGAAAAGTTGCTGATGGTATCTTTAGGAGCTTGTCACTTGGGCTTGGTTTAGAAGGCCATGAAATGATGGAGGCAGCTGGTAGTGAAGAAATAGTTTACATGTTAAAGATCAATTATTATCCACCATGCCCAAGGCCTGATTTGGCTCTTGGAGTTGTGGCTCATACAGATATGTCCTATATCACCCTTCTTGTCCCAAATGAAGTCCAAGGACTCCAAGTGTTTAAGGATGGTCATTGGCATGATGTCAACTACATACCAAATGCTATAATTGTCCACATTGGTGACCAAGTTGAGGTATATATCTCATATTGCCTTCTTGTTTATCATTCTATCATTTTGGGTGCATTGAACTACTTAGGTTTCCCATACCCCAAACTTAATTGGACCATCACCAAGTATTCATATAGTCGACTTCAATTTTGCTTGGGAATCAGGCCGTAGTAAGCCAGTTTCAATTTTTTTTTTTTTTAGTGAAAACTATGTTGGTATATCATTCTCTCTCTCTCTCTTTTTATGTTTCTATTTCTAAAACTGAATGAATGGTTGAACAGATTCTTAGCAATGGGAAATATAAGAGTGTGTACCATAGGACAACAGTAAACAAGCACAAGACAAGAATGTCATGGCCTGTTTTCTTGGAGCCCTCATCAGAGCATGAAGTTGGGCCAATCCCTAAGTTGATTAATGAGGCCAACCCACCCAAATTCAAGACCAAGAAGTACAAGGATTATGTCTATTGTAAGCTTAACAAACTTCCTCAGTGAAGATTTATATATTCCACTAATAATTAGCATGTAACTTCATCAGTATTATGATTTGTTCTATTATTATCAAAATATATATACTTAAGAAATTTTTGCTTAATTTTAAGATGTTCGATACAAGCTAATGATGATGACTTATATATTAATACAAACATTTGCTTTTGTTTTTAGATATTCCAAATAATCTAAAAATGAATTCAAACGTTTCTTAAATATTGGTCAATATCAAATCAATTATGTTGTTTTTTATCACTTCAATTTTTGTTAGTTTTTCATATATAGGAATGCTTCTTCAGCTCGAACACAATCACCCATTCCCAATAAAGCAAAAATTATCTTTAGTCAAATGAGTTTTAAAAAATATAAACAAAAATAATGATTCTAATAAATTTCAAAATTTGTGGGTTTTGAAATATTTCTTCCAAATTGGTGAGTCCTTTCCTAGTATTTCCATCATCTCATTTCATGTGGCACAATTTCCTGTTTAATTTAATTTATTCTAAAAAAAATGTCATTTTACTATAATTATAAATAATTTAACTTTAATGAAATGATTTTCAACCACATAAATATTTAAGAATTATTTTAGATCACAAGTTTCAAAATTCTTTTTTTTAAACATTGTATCAAGTCAAATGATACCACACAAAATAGAATTAAGGGAATAATAGCTAATTCAATCTAGACTTTAAATTTGAATAATACAAGTATTACTACTTCAAATATGCACTTAAAGAAAATAAAGAGATGTATATTATAATGAAATGGAAACAAATTCTCATTGGCTAATATTTTTAGTTTTATTTCAATTTGAATTTTTAATTGTATAACTTTATCTAATATTTTGAAATTTTAAATTATACTACTCACATATAGATATAGACAAATAATTATTTTGACAATGAGGATCAAGGTCGTATATTGGAACAAGTGGTTAATATTTTATCAAAACTTAGAAGGCTTCTCCTTATTAAAAATAAATATCACTACTCATAAAAATTAGATGTGGTTTGTCCGTGGAAGGCACAGACTTGTGCCTGATATTATTGTCTGTTACGTCATTTAATTTGATAAAATAAAAGGAAAATATAAAAATGCAATATACATCAAAGAATGTCTTAAGAAATTGACTTAATAGATTAATTCCCCAATTTAAAGTCTAAGTTAAATTTGTCTCCCAAAAAGAAAAATCATAGAAGTCATCTTAAATTGAGCCTAATACTAACCGGTCAATCAGTGTATATAATAAAATAAAAAAATAAACTAAAAAAGCATTTGGAGCAGCGAACTTCACAAAATTCACCACCTGTTGCTTTTGTCACTGTTGCTTTTGTCATTTATAAGCTAGGACTTGAATATATCAAATGTGTAGTGACCCCAGATGGTTTTACATCCACACATTATCTTATCTGCATCGAGTTATTTTGGATTGATGTAAAAAAAATTCAAACATCCTGCATTATTCTTGTCCTCCGCATCCATATTTGATTCATGTCTTATATGGAAAATAGTGACCTATCTAATGACATTATTGTTTTAATACATGAAACACCAATTAGAAAAATATGAAAAGATTTTTCATACCAACATGGATAAGCAAAAAATTACATTTTAATCTCAAAGTGATAATCACGATTTATCTACAAATCTTAGTTTAATTTGTCTGCATTTCCCTTCGCGCGGTTCTATATTAAAGCAAAATCAGCATTGCTATCTGGATCTCCATTCAAAAAATTTCTACTAAACTTCGTAGGAGTTACTTATCCCTAGTTGTTCCATTCTCAAATGATAACATCAACGTTGTGAAGAAATAATTGCACATATTAAAACTAACTTAATTTTGTAGGTAAGAAAGCAACACTTTTTTTCCCTATTGTTGGTCGAAATTTCCAACAAATAGCAATTGACGCTGTTACAAGCAAAGTTCACACATACATTAACAAGCCAGCTAAATAAAATTTAACTTAATCGAATTCTGGGGCATCGGAAACAGTCAATTATTAAATGTTGAGCACTTGTATGAGATGACTTCCCAATGAAAGCCGATCAGTGCAGTGTTTTAAAACATTAGCTTTGCGTAAAACACTGCAATAGCTCTACGGATTCACCTAATTTAGGTTTAATAGTGAACTAATCTTTTCTATATCCACAGGAAGAAACCAAAGATATAAGTTTGTTTGACACAGAGCCAAGTTGCTTCTAGAAAGTGCACCTTGCCCTTTAATTTGTTCTTTCCACAACTAATATAATATATGGCCACTTCTTCAATGCTTTTGGGAAGTCATGTGACTTTGGTTACTGGACTTGGGACCCAAGAATGATACTTATTTTTAATACAATTTATTTTTTAATTTTGATTTGACACGAAGTTTAATAAAATAAATAATGGTCTTAAACTAAAGATACATAGAATGTATCAAAATATCCTTCAAAAAAGGAAGAAGGCATTGGTTTTTAAATGAACCCTTGATATTGCAAATAAAAGTTTTTTTATTTCTTGTCACATGATAAGATTTGGCTAAGATTAACTTGTTTAGAAAGATGGTCCTCATTCCTTTGTTATTTGGACATTACAGTTTCAGGAAAAAAGTTGTTCTTTCCTATAAATAAACTCTTATCCTTTTTTATTCAAAATCGAGGGAGCTCTTGATTTTGGAGAAAAGTTACTTCTCTTTTTTACCGTCTCAAATCTCTTGCACGTTTTATTTTGTTTTTGTTCCTCCAAGACCCAAGACGTATTAAGACTTACTTGGCTCAGAGTCTAGTCATATTATACGAGGATCAAAACTGAAAAAGAAATAATGAAAGTTACACATTAACCAAAAAATAATTTAAAGAAAATAACTATAAATTGTTTATGTCAATTTGAGACTAAAATTAACCTACAATGAAGTTGCAACATTTTGTTAATACAACTTGAAAATTTACATCCTTAAACTGTGTGTTTAATAAGTTAGCATTTCTCAATTTTGTAATATTCTCTTGTTGTTTCTTTGGGAGCTGGGAAACATTCTCCAGGAGATATATAAAGTTATATCAACTGTTGATCTTGTACTCTAGTTGAAATTTTCAACCCAAACAGGCACAGAGTATATAAGTGTCCCCAAGACGAATGATATAAGCGTTGTACACAAAGCGTACACATAGGCCCTCCATGGATACTTGCTTCCTCTCATTGCATGAAATTCAGCAATGAAAGTGGAAACTGTACTTAAACAACCCAATAGACCAAACTGGATACCAGAAGCAACAGTATCACATGTCTCTGTGTTGACCTAAACATTAGAATACACACATACAATTAACCTTTATATACAGTACATTATGACATGAAGCCTTTATGTTAAAAGAAATATATAAGTAAACTTACTGCTTTCTTCAAGGTCGCAAGTGCTGCCATGACACAAGCTGCAGATACATTGGCAATCAAAGTCCCGAAAGGCACCCATTTGAGCAGGCCTGATTTTCCTAAACCACGTCCATTTAGTCGTGCTAAGAACCACCTGATCCACACACCAAATGGACCAACTATGCAGGCCAGCCACAACTGTGCTTTTGGGCTCCCACTGCTGAATTCATTTACCTCCAGTCCTATGCTCATACTCCAGAGCAATGCTAGAATGAGTAGTAGAAAAAGTATAACAATTAAATGGCGCTTGCAGCTATCTACTCTCCAATGGCAGTCGGAGCCCGAGTTGGATGAATTCATATTGGCTCTTCTGTAGAGCCAATTGGCACCTTTGGCAGTCTCAATTCCAAATATGATTGAGTAGGCAACAAGAAATAAACCTACGAGAATTCGTAGCATAACAATAGTAAGTTTTAAAAAAAAGGACATGATGGTTCCTCTGAAAAGCCAAGCAAGAGTTAAAAAGGCAAAAATAACTTTTATGAAGTTATATCAACACCAGCACTTGACACACCAACTGTACATCTATGCACAAAAATAGCATATACCTAGAAGATAGCCAAGAACTACAAAAACCCACTGCCCTTCAACACTAAGCTCGAGCATCTTTTGGTTCCAACCACTGAAAGTAGTAAGGCTTCCTAGAAAACCAGTTGACAATCCAATTGCTAATTGACTTGAAATTCTGGAAATATCCTCTTTAAAGACCACACCAAACCAACCCATCAAGAACGAACCGACCTTTAGCAGGTAAAAATAAAATGTATGAGGTCAAATAACAAAATACAATTGAGTTACATGAAAATGTTAAAACCGCATGTTCTTTGGTTGAGCATATATCAAGTTATGACCTTGCTGATCAAGGATGTACAGAAGTATAAACAAACAAATGATTGCAATTACATATGAATATGTTCACATATAAGACTACAAGAACCAAGTATAAGCACTAACCATGTTGTCCATTCAACTAACAATATTTCGTAGCTTAAGAGAAGTCAGAACAACATGATAAACAGGAAAATTAAATTGATATTGCTCCACTGTTCAAACAGGCAGTATATATTTGGTCTCTTGTAGCCTGGATAAATTTCCATGCTTTTAACTAAATCCCGCCCATTGGCATAGTCATATATTTTGCTTGCTGCATGAAGCAGATAAACAAGTTCAGAAGGAAAAGAATGGTATACCATGTTAGAAGGCAGGTCCAGATACATATAACTATGATCACTTGTGGCACCAACTATTCCTGGTCCGAATAATTTTTGGAGACCATACCTCAACAAAACCTGCAGACTATTACGTAATCAGATCCCTGTAAAGTTGCACTACCGTCTGGTGCTATTTTGCAATTTTTAAATAAGTACAAAGTTGATTCTGGTATTTACATGATCATACAGAAAGCGAACACAA
The DNA here is from genome assembly GCA_029582245.1 of Solanum etuberosum. Lineage (NCBI taxonomy): Eukaryota > Viridiplantae > Streptophyta > Magnoliopsida > Solanales > Solanaceae > Solanum > Solanum etuberosum. The sequence continues at coordinate 12,140 of JAJONR010004820.1, read as the reverse complement.
GAAAAGGTAGAAATGGACTTTCTAACAAGCCAATCACCAAAAAAAAATGATGGTCCTACACATCATCATATATAGCTGTGGACATTGACAAAATACCATACTTCCCCTTCTATTTGGGAAGGCAAAAATGTACTATGCAAAGTAAAGGCGTCGATGACCATTAATTTTTTACTAGACTCAAAATAAAACACATTGTACATTACCCCCAATATTCCAAGTACAGCTAGAAACAAGAGGCATGAAGTATACTCCAAAACCCATGACACCTCTGTTTTTTCATCCTGCAAGAAGATCACTGCTTGTCAGAACAAATGTTACTGGAAAAGAAAGATTGGAATACCTAGAATAAGCTTAGAGGCAATTTAACCATACTCACATTCTTTTTATGATCGGGTTGAGAGATTAATTTTATGGGGGATACTGGAGTAACACTACTCATAGCATTGGAACCCAATATCGTGTCCTCTGAAATGGGAACAACCACTCCATGTTCTGGTGCATTTTCACCAATTAATCTTAGCCTGCCACTCCCACTGTACCTATTGCTTTGAAGCTCACGATCCCCGATATCTCCTGCTTCTGATACAGATTCGTTTTCATCATCATCGCCATTCAGCTGTTTAGGAAGAGAAAGTGATAAACTTAAAGACCGCCTCCTGAGAGAAGAACTGGCACTGCTTGTACGAGATGATCCGAATTTTCTAAGCTCAGAATCCTTATTCTCACAATCCATGATCCTTCACTGCAACTTCATTCACTATTGAAGAAGCTAAAAACTTTTATGTTCAGTCAACTGACAAGGTAAGATGACATTCATAATGATGCATATCATTGCATAAACAAATGATTCATAGCCAACTACTCCATGTGTGGAACCTTACAAATACCATGAAACAAGTGATGCTACCTACTTAAAATATTCGTATGATGTCAAACTATGAAATAAAGTAATATATCCCTAGCCATGACAATACAACCACTCAAAATATCAGGAGAAAAACACTTAATCATCAAGACAGTTGGAAACTTGAGTAAAACTGCTGAAAGCTTCTTCTAATTTTGGAAAAACTCCATTCACATTTCTATCCAGATCTTCTATCATGAAAAGTCGTCTAGATATATCTTTTTGCTAAATAAATACATCATAAATAAAAAGGGACCAACAGAAACTTAATTCAAATCACTTTCTGAATATTGTTCTCAACAAATCGATAAATAAACCAGAGGAGAGCAACAACTTCAGAGATCAACTCCCCTTGAAAAACAGGAAACTTGTGCAGTAACAATTTAATAAAGAGCAGTTTGCTCCTCCTCCAACAACAACATACCCAGTGGAATCCCACAAGTGGGGTTTGAGAGGGTAGAGTGTACACATACCTTACCACTACCTCGTGGAGGTAGAGAGGCTGTTTCCGAAAGACCCTCAAGGGTAAGAAAACAGTGGGGAAAAAACATAGTAACTAACAAGAGAATCCTATAGGAAAGGAATAAGAAGAGCGAAATAGTGCGATAATCGAAACACAATAAACAACAGACAATGATAAATATCAAAAGCAAGAACTACAATCCAAGAAGCAAGAAAATGCACTATTAACTTAGAACTTCAACCTTGACTTCTTCCTAAAGAACATTTTCACCTGGCTATTGTCAAAAAAGATGTCTTGTAATACATAAGACATGTGCAATAATTCTCCCAGATGTCATTAAACATGAGTTTGATTCCACCTACCTCTAACGACGACTATGACAGAACTTGATTGAAATATATATTAATTACTTCATTATTTGACATAAATCATTACAGAAGAAAAAACAGATCTACAAGGAAGTCATTCCAAGCCTCAATGATTTTTTCAACAACTTAGGCATGGACTCATTAGTTTAGGAGCAAAGAAAACAAGGGTTATGTACAAATAAAGTGGACCCAATGGCCAATTTCATGGTTGGTGACTTTTTAACCAAAAGGCAAAAAGTGAAGAAAAAAGTCTTGTCAGAGTTCTACAGCCAATTACATCCCCACATAACCAAAAAAAAAGAACATTTTTTAAAGTAATTAAACTATGTTCTCCACTAACAGAACAACCTACGAAATGGAAAAACAATAAAGTGAATTGAACCATTCAATAATAAAGCTAAGTTCATATCTATATCATTAGTAGGCCTTCGCATAGATTCCAAAATTTTTTTACTTTATTTGAAATTTATAGAGTTGAAATTGTGCTTAGTTATACTTTTCGCAAATAATACTTGGAATATTGTTCATCAAATATAAATTCGAGTTGGATTTGAAATTTTCGAAGCCATTTTCACCTTTTTGAGAGACAACTTTAATCTTAATACAGTTTACATATAAATTAATGAAAATTTCATTGTTCAAGAAAAGTAAAAAACTAAATCAAAGAGTGAGAGAGGGAAAGTACCTTGAATCGAAGAAATATGAGTAGATCCAATTATGTTGGAAGTATAACATCCAAACCCAAAAACCCTATTTGAAGAGATTTTGGGAGGATGAAATTATAATTATTGTAATATCGTTTTGGTTTTGCCCTTTTTGGAAATGGGGACGGATGAGATATGGAGCATTGATGGCAAAACGGCATTCATGTTAGCCTCTGCTTTTAATTTTGATTTTGATAAGAGAGAGACAGACAAGTGATTGCGAGACTTGAGACTTTTCTGTACCTCACGGAAGTTGACCATCACACACTGCACAAAAGCAATTTCTTCAAAAGAATATGATCCTCAAGAAAAAATGGCTAAAATGAGGCCTAAATTATAATTGTATGTGTGGTAACACACTACACTGGAGAAATAGTCTATGTATATTATATGTGGTAGTATCTCTATTTCAAATTAATTGAATTGTTGAGATATCCGGTAAAAAAAGAAGATTAAGACGTAGCTTTTCAATTTTACCCTTATTAATTAGTGTTAAATTTATAATTAAAATAACGAAACATTAATTATAATAACTAATTTCAATACTAACTAATGAAGGGTAAAATTGGAAGAGTATTCTAAAAATAGTCTTAAAGATTGAACATTTAAGTTAATTTGAAAAAATAAAAAATATCTCAACAATTCAATTAATTTGAAATGGAGGGAGTATTATGTTTGTTAGAAATTTGGGTCTATGATGAATTAGTTATACACCTTACATGGTGTTATATGATGTATAACTAATACCTTTCATTTGGTGGTATTAGTAAAACATAAGATTTAATACCATGAGATTAATCTATGTAAATATAAAAATACCCCTCAAATCATTTTAATTATTTTCTTGATTTTATGTTTTATATTTGTACCAGTAAATCTATTTAAATAAATTAGCTAACAAATTTTATTATTTAAAGAGAGTTGTTTGTTGTTAAATAAATCCAACACAAATCAATTCAATATTTGAAATGTGAGTTGTTAAATATTTACTAATTGAAAATGCAAATATATCACCACATGACATTTGTGATATTAATTGAATGTATTATTTGTTGATATATATGTGGCTTTCTAAGTATTTGTATTTTGAACAATTTATGAAATTGCATACATATTAAAACTACAACTTGCAATTTTTATGTGTAAATGTAGATGATTTGTTTGATTTTACTATTGTTTACCGTCTTTTCGGTTTTAAAAGTAGATGATCTGTCTTTTTAAAATTGAAAATTGATTTTTTGTGAGCAATCAATTTAATAAGATGACAATTATTTACCCTCTAATAATTCAAGTGAGAAATAACAAATATGACAACAAAATTATTCTTCTCCTAGCTATTTTAGAAGACATAAAAAAAAAAAATTGTCCTACAATTATCTACTTTGACCCAATTACATGAAATAGAAAATTCCATAATAATTATTCAAGGATATAATTGGAAAGAAGTTTTTTATAGAGTTTTAATCCAAACACAAGATGAGGTGGAAAGCAATAAATCAAACACTTCATAAAAAATAAATTTTATATCACTAATTCATGCACTACTAATCCATATGCTATTAATCTTTGTACCAAATGACCCCTAAGTGTTTTTGGTATTTATATGATGTGATACAAGTCAAAATTTGATTATGAAAGAATAAAGTGATTCACAAGATAAAATTTCAAGAGATTCAACTGATTTTTTTTCATGAAAAAATTAAGGTGTGAAGGTGATTCGAAGAGTGAAAATGAGTGAGAATGATCAAATCTCTTTACCTTTAAATGAAATAACAAAATTTTAATTTGTTATTCAGCTCACTCGATAAATATCAAAGAAATGTGTTTTAAAAAAATATTCATGAGGTCATAGGATCCTTAGTAAAATATGAGTATGAAATAATAAAAAAAATCAGTCATAGTATCAACGTCATTTTAATTTTTAGCCACTATCCTGATAATTTAAATGGGTGAAATGAACCTATAAAGTTTTTTTTTTTTTAAGGTCAGAAAAATAATAAATCATAAAATTGATTTGGTATGAAAATGGTTATATAATAAAAACTCTAAATTAGACTATTAATATTTTATATAATTATTTAATATTAAGGATAGTATGAAAAAAGATATTAACTTACTTAAATGAATAAATAAAATAAAATATTCATAAGTGTAGGACCAAGTAAGTTGATATTCGGTATCTATATTAAAGTTTGACTAATTTGATTTCGCACCGTATAGGGTCTCATTTGGGGGAAACACTCACTATTAAGAATTTGTTTTATATTAAAAGTTTGAACATGAGACATCTAATTAAGAAAATAACAACTCCATCTGTTGCACCATATTCGTTGATGGTGTCTAAGTTTGAAATTTAGATACTATTAGCTAGTATCCAACTTTATCCAACTTTTTAGTCAGTTTGTGATATCCCGCCACATATGCTCAGGGTGGCATAAAGTTATCCATGTGGAAGCCTTACACAAGAAGAAGGTTAGTCCATAGTGGAAGGTTCTAGAGACATATGAAGGATATCATGATAGATCCTAGAATTTCATGGATTTACATGGAAGGTCCATAGAATTTTCTACTTATGTAGAAAATTCTCAAATATTAGAACTTAGCCCAAATACTAGTTTTTTCTAATATTTGAGAATTTGAGAGTTGGAATACTTGGCAAATATATTTGTCAAGTTATATGACCAAACATCACTTCCTAAGTTTTTCCTAAATTTCTCCAAGTTTTTTCCAAGTATTCTTTGGGCCAAATGGATCCTTAATATTGCATATCTATGTAAGTTCCCCATTAGCAAACTCAACTTGTTAGACAATTTAGTGAGCACAAATTTTTATGTGCGTCTTATCGCATTTAATTTGTTAGGGAGCGTTTTACTCCCCCCCCCACACCCTCTAATGTATGACTTTTCGAACATGAATCTAAATATAATCGCTATAATATTGATATCGAATGAAAAAAAAATTAAAAAATTAAATGAGTGTTCAAGATGAGTAAATAGTGATTTAAAATAGTTATGAGTTAGGATTCCTACATCATAGAGTTAAGCATGATAGTTCTTTCTTATTTAATATTTGTCTGCATATTTATTCTTGTCAATGGTATTGTAGTAGTGTCAATTAATTCTCGCTAGTTTTAATTTTTTTGGTTTCAATGATTTGGTGTATTATAATCCTTCAAATAATGTTTAGCAATTAATATTTATACTTTGTTGAATTAATGTACAACAGCGCCCATGGCCTAATGGATAAGGCGCTTGACTTCTAATCAAGCGATTGTGGGTTCGAGTCCCACTGGGCGTGATCTTTTTTGTCAATATTTTTATATGACATGTCAGCATGAATTGAGTTTTTAAGTGTTAAATAATAATTAATCTGATCCTAATTATTTTTTTTGTTTGGAATTGAGGACATTTATCACCTAAACCAGTTTTTTCATCGGTCCCGACACAGGTAGTCCGCATCTTCACAGACTTAATGAATACAATATTTGGCAAGATTATTACCGTATTTCGTTGTTCTATAATGTCACACATCAATATGAATTTGAATAGTAAACTATAAGAAAAGTAGGGTATGGGGTAGAACCACAATAAAAAGGTACGGTAAAAAAATAAAATAAAATTATTAATTACCGCTAAAGATCAACACCCACATTGTTTAAATTATTGTCATTAATTAATTAGTGTTAAAAATCATTTTTGATATAGTATTTGTAGATGATTTATGTTGATAGTGATGATGATATATATACGGTGAATGTATAGGTGACTTTGGATGGTGGTGGAGAACAAGGGCCGGTGTGGTTAGCAGGGGCGGAGCTACAGCCCAGTAAGGATGGTCAACTGACCACCCTTCGCCGGAAAATTAGACGACGTATATAGGTAAAATATTTTTTATTATTTGAATATATAGATAAATGAACACACTTAAACACAACGAATGGTGTTGGTCTAGCAATAATCTTGCTCAGTTGAGTGTTTGATGTCCCAAGTTCGATTCTTGCTCAGTGCACAAAAAAATTCTCCAAAAAAAGAAGAAGAAAGGAACAAAAATAGTTGCTCTATCTTTCTATTTCTAGCCTTGAATTAATAGTACTAAGAAATTACATTTAAAGATATACTTAAAAGGTCACTTTCCACTTTTATTCTTTTGATTATTTCTAAATTATTTTTTAAAGTAGTTAAGAATCTCAATAAAAGAAAAGGTAAATATAGGAAAAAAGTCTCAACAATTCTCTTGAACTACAAAAAATTCACGAAAAAACTCCTAACAATTCATTTAATATGAACCAAAGGGAGTCTATTCAATTAGCATCTAAAAATGTTTTTCTTAATTTTTCTCCGTTAGTTTTGATTTATACCATTGATAGTTTTATAATTTAAATTTTTGTATGATTTAGTTAAATAATATCTAATTTAATTTTAAATTTGGATGCACCCACTCATTAGTAAAAAACATATTTTGTACACCCACTTCGCTAAAAAATAAAATTCCACTTTTTTAAAGTTTGAACACCCTTGACGAAATTTCTGGCTCCGCCACTAGTGGTTAGTTGATAGTTATTTGGTTTAAATAGATGGACTAGTGATGAATTACAAATATTAGCCACTTTTACGACGACAAGCGTATATATGATAATACAATGGAGGTTGATATGAATTTTTTTTCAAAGTGAAAAGATAAATATAAATTTTTTTTCCTTCATTTTAAAATTTATCCTCCATTATTGGAGATTCATTCGAACTACTCCACTTTGATGTGACAAGAAATATATCTTAGAAAAATAACTTAAATTTTATTTACACTGTCATAAGATACTTTCAATAAAATTATTTATTACTAGAATAAGTATTATTAATCTGCAATACTAAAAAATAATCATTAAAATACTATCTAGTTTGTTAATGTTAGAATCGGTACTTGATAACCTATTATTTCCGTTCTCAAATTAAATATAGAAAAATATTTTTTAAGCAATGTCATGTTTCTGCAACCACCTTGAAAATTGGTGTGAATGATCTTGACACTAGGAGAGTGGCTATGTATATTATTGTATGTAAAAAGTTCTAAAAACTTCAACAAATTATGAATTTTGAACTCATAATTAAAAATAATAATAATGAATTAAATTGAAAGAATCTAAAGGTGAATGTCTTAGATTTTTGGAATGGGGAGATTTGGTAGTCTATCTCATCCTAGGCTACTTGAGAATTAAGTGCAAGGCTTCAATTTCTCCACAAATATTACATGTAGAAAAATATAAAAATCGTTCATCTTGAGTCAAGAATCTATCAGAAACGCATCTCTAGTTCACAACTAAAAGTAAGATCTGCATACGAGATTATACCAATATGTTATTGTTCTGTAGCTTTTAAAAGTTTAGTTCGAAAGCAGTTGTCCTTTTGTTGTACTTTCTATTTACAAGTTTTTTTTCTTGAATAAAAAACACAACCCTTTTATTTTGAAAGTAAAAAAAAAAAAAGCATAATGTTTTTGGAAAACAAAAAAATTGGTGAAGCAAAAAAAAGAATCCGACCTGCCGGATTCGAACCAGCGACCTAAAGATTATCTGCCAGGCTTTTCACCAACTACAGTCTTCCGCTCTACCAACTGAGCTAAGGTCGGTTGTTGTTTTATTTATCAAACAAAAATTATTTAACTAATTATTATTCTCTCTATATGAGTAAGCTAATAGTATAAGCTATGTAAATTCTATTCCCTCCGTTTCCTATTAGTTTGTACACTTTCTCCTTTATACATCTCTCTAGAAATCATATATATATATATATATAATAATATTACTAATTTACTTCTTAAAAAAATAATTAAAACCTTACAAATTTGATTGTACACTTTCAAAAAGAATATTCTACGTAGTAGAAACACTGTTTTAACGACGGTTTGCAACTTACGGGTACGTGAATTGTAATTAAATAGTTCAAAATAGTTCTAAAGTTTTTTCATTGTTGTTTTCCTTTTTTTAGCTCTAAAAGTTCAATATGTTCTATAACTACTTTAACTGCACAAAAATCAAGTTTTAATTTAAGTAATAATTCATTCAATAAAATTACATTCAGTATAATATAATGTTGGTTTTTATATTTAGATGTGTGTTGTTTGAAAGATTGTTGCAACGTTATAGAGTTACTTTGTTGATTTTTCTGATAATGACAATTTTAGCAATCAAGATTAATATCAAAAATAAATTCACCAAATAGTAACTCTAGTTAATTTTCTATCGAGTTTTTAAGTTTTATCACATGTAAATTAATTTTTATACCTAAATAATATATATATATATATATAGATAAGTCTTTTAAAACTTGGTATTTGATATCTAAAAAATAAAATATATTAATGTTTACTAGAACAAATAAAAATAACGTGATAGTGTAAAAAATAATTACATTAATTGTGTATATTACTTACTAACCATTTGACCATGAGAATTGTTCACCTTTTTTAGGAATAAATTTTTATTTACCCACAAAACGATATAATTGAATTTATCAAAGTGATTTAAGAGCAACGTGAGATAGATTGATCATGTATAATGAAATGAATTCACATTAATAGTAAAATGTAGTGAATATAAAAGCAAGAGAAGAATCAAGTTGTGCATTGGATCATAAGAATCGGGTCTTGGTGGCCTAAGTACAACGTGTTCGAATGACTTAAGAAATGAAAATCTAAAGTTTTTGCTTAAAGAGAGGTAAGATAAACATTTGTTAATAAAAAAATATATTATATTATCTGAAAAGGGATATTTTTGATCTATTAAATAATAATAAAAATATATTTTTAATCAAATTATTGACCGGGGGGAGAATTTTTAGACTAAATTACTCTTTCCGTCCACTTTTAATTGTCATGTTGCGTTTTTCAAAAGTCAATTTGACTAATTTTCAAAGTTAAATTAGATTACATTAATTTGATATTTTTAACAAAAAAAATAGATATTCAAAAACTATACTAAAAGTACTATAAATTGCAATTATTTTTACATATTTTCAATATGATGAAAAAATACATCAGTGAAAGTTCTTATAATTTAACTCTAAAAAAGGAAATCATGACAATTAAAAGTGGACAAAAGTAATATTATTTAAGGACATTTTTATTCCATTTCTCTATTTTTATATATTGAGAAAATATTTACCATTTAGGACAATATATTTTTTCAACTAAATCTAACAGTTTTTTGGGAATAAAATTGTACAACACTCCGAAGGACCCATTATCTTTTCTATTTGTCCGTCTCTTTCTCTAGATATGATTTCTCCTTTTCTTCTTCTTCTTCTTCAAATTTTTAATCCAAATAACTATCTTTAAATATTCATATCTTCAAATCGATTTGCACCCATGTTGCACGATTTACACCAAAATATCACGAGGAAAAGAATACAAAGACCCACAATTTGTACAAAATTGTGTGCGCAAACAGAGATTTCAAATCTCTAAAATTACAGCAACAAGAATCCACCATTGATGACCATTAAAAAGCTTCAAGCTTTGAATTCATTATTTGGGTTTTACGAAATTGTGATGAGTTTGTATAAGTTGTTCTTCCATATTATTGAAAATAACGTTTTGGAATTTTTATTTTAACTAGTGAAATAGGCCGCGCTTCGCGCGGTCATAAAATATCATTAGATACATAATTTATTTTTGAATACCTAAAAATCATGATCTATGTCTGTATTTAAGCATATTTAATGTTTTAAATGCTAATAAAAACTATTATTAAAAAAAGCTTATAAAAGACCCTACGAAAAAATTATCAGAAATTTTAAATATTATTTCCAATGACTTGAACTTTCACACTTAAGTGACAATTATCTCCGTCATCACATATAACAAAATTTATCTTATTCTCTTCAATATAGTGGAGGAATATTGTCTATCATTTCTAAAAAAAATTGGGGCTCACATTCACTTGATTTAAGAAAATATAACTAAATTTACATTTAAAAGTTTAAACCTTTGAATTCTCACCAAAATGCATTATGCATGTTTATGTGTAGAGTTGTAACTACTAATGGAAAAAAACATATTAAACCAACAAACGTTATTTCCATAGCTCCATGCGACTTCTCAATAAACATTTCCTAATAATATATGTAATATCAACAACAACATGAAACATTGATAATCGTCATAAGTAAGTTAACATTTAATTTGACGTGTGTGATAAAAAAAATTAAAAATTAAATGTAAATTTTGGTCCTAAGAAAAAAAAATAGACAACTAACAAAGCATTACCTTCATAGCTCCATTATATTACTTTTCAATAAAAAACTGTTTTTTACATAGCAAAACAACATAAAGCATTGATAATTGTCATAAGTAAACTAATAACTAAGTAAGTAACTGCTCAAATCCAGAATAAGATTATAGTCCTAATAATACAAAGAAAAGATAAGTAAAAATTAGAAGGAGATGAAGAAAACATATAAGGACAAAATTCTATTTATCTGAGTAAGAAATACAAGTAAAAATAGTGAAATAAATATTCTAGTTGAATTTAAATTCAGGTCTCACGAGTGGATACTCTAACTTGTACTAGTAACACAATGATATTTCTATGCTTTTTATTGGTATATTGTTAATTATATGCTAATTTCTGTTAATTTTTCAATATATTTTTCCGAAATTAAACCCCACCTATAGCGGTGGCTCCACCTCTGTCCTTTTGGGCTTTTGTTGGAGGCATAAGCGTTAATTCATTTCAAAGTAAGTTTTACTAAAAGAATCATGTGAACACATGCAATTAAAGAGGTTTTTAATACCTCATTAGTATACTTTAAGACGGAGTTGTCCCTCAAAACTCTTTTCATATCTTTTCCAACGTTTTTGTGGATGGTATTTTTATAAAAAAATAATAATTAAAGATATGTTATCCATATTAGTTTTAATACATCAAATCAAATACTATATAAAAAGTAATTTCAGCTTAACTAATGCAAACATAACTAATACTCTTTCAATCCCACCAATTATGTGATGCATTTCATTTTTCGAGAGTCAAACAATTATGTTTGATCTGAAACTTACGCATGAAATCTTTAATTCTTTTGAAATGAAATTTATATATTTATAAACTATATAAAAAATATTATAAGTCACAATAAAATATAGATTAGTTTAAATCTCGAAATGTCGGATGGAGTAGTAGTATTACCAATGTCATCATGGTGAGTAGATGGGATATGTTTAATGTACTCTTGTGTGCCCAATAAGACTTTCCTGCCCCTCTTAAACAGTTGACTCTTTATGCTTCTTTCCCCACCTTATCATCAGCTGGATCTGCACCTTAATTTCTCTACCAATGACTTCATATCCTCCACCAGGTAAATTAATTCCTTTCATTTCTTTGTATAGTATATAATTTTCAGCTAAGATTTAAATGATCAATTACTACTAAGGTTTTGTCTTTCCCAGCCAAATTAATGTTGATGAAGACTTCTTTTAATATTGATGATTGATTGTTATAGGGTATGGTGCACCACCACCACCAGGCGGCGGTTACTATCCTCCGCCACCAGGACCCCCTAATTATCAAGGTTATTTCAATAATGATCAATGCTGTCCACCACCACCACCTCCTCAACATATTTACCACCACCACCACCACGACGATCACCACCACCACCATGATGACCACCACCACCATAGTGGTTGTCTATCATTTCTCAGAGGCTGGT